>JARBWK010000002.1:1918095-2048531 GCA_030556195.1 Anolis apletophallus
GTTCCTTCTTCAAACGGGCCCCGAATTCCTGGGAAACCGCTTCCCTTCCATGAGGGACCTCAAGCATGGTAACACCTCTTCCCATTCCGGCTTGAGGTAAGGGCCGCCGCGGACTTCCTCCTGGATGGCCACCATCGATCCTCACTCCCAAAGGAGATCTAGGACGCTCAGCTGATAGTCCGCCATCCATCCAAGAATAATAAGTGAAGTCTCCTCCGCCCGGTGCACTCCACACCGACTCCATCGGCTCTCTTCGGGACATGGCTCGGGACATCCTTCTCATAGTCTGTTCCATAGCCTCCAGCTTACATCTCATCACCTCCAACTCCGAGGGTGATGCCGGTTCCGTGGTTTCACTACCACACTTCCTTCTAACTGTCCTGTCCTACGGCCCAGTTTCTCTGGGGCCACGCTTCTGGATCCGTCCAAACTGCCCAGTCGCCGGGACAGCTTCTCCGATCCCTCCGACCCTCCGGACCTCCACCTGAACTGGCCTGTCCTTCGGCACAGTCTCCTGGTCCCATACACTTCTGGATCTGCTTGAACTGACCAGTCCTTGAACAGCTCCTCCGATCCCTTCGTTCCTCCAAACCTCAGCCTGTCTGGAGACAAATCTCTCTCCTTCGCGGGCAACCTCCAGGCTCACCTGAGCTTCCCAGAGACGCTCCGCTTCCTCAAATTCCTCCTCCTGGGCAACAGCACCTTCCATCATTTCATGGTGCTCGTCCGGGCACCCCACTTGGTCGAGTGGTCCAATCCCACTCCATAGTGCGCCGGATTTCCACAGGAGCCGAATCCCATCTATCGATATATTCTTCTTTTCTCCAAGCCAACCTCTCCATTGCTGGGATAGTTGAAAAGGGGCTTTTGCTTCTGTAACGACTCTCCAACACTCGGTAAGGATCACGCGTAGATTGAAAGCACGGTCCAACACGATTTTATTGCAGGTACGACACATGTGAAGCAAAGCACCTGCCCGCCACCAAAACACAACTTATATGCCCCAACCCCCTCCCATTGCCCATGCAATGTCCAGGTAGGGTTGCACCATATCCGGTGATTCAGCATATCCCATAGTCCAAAGGGATGTGACCTCATGGCCCCATGAGTCAGCAGTAGGAGTCCAATTGTCCAATGTCCAGGCTCAGAGGAGTTACACCACTTCCCCCTGCAGCCTTGCACACATGTGGAAGTTACCTCACTTCCACATGACTCAGCACAGTCTTATATAACTGGAGCCCAAGGCCACCCAAGAACTAGGGCAAAGGTCGATGCAATCTCATGCCAGGCTGGGAGCTTGAACTTCACCCAAGCTCAAGTCTCCCAGTCCTGACACAAGGTATATTGGTCCTTTTCGGGAAGCCCAGGTGGTGAATAAGGTCTCTTATAGATTAATTCTACCAAAAGGGATGAACAAGATTCACCCTACATTCCATTGTAGTTTGTTAAAGCGTTATGTGAGTCCCCTTCCGCCAAAGGATTGAACCATCTCTTCTTCCTGCAGGGGGAGGAGGGGGAGGTGGAGGAAGCCATTCTGTCAGAGCTGGGAGATCTTAGCCTTGAGGAGGCTCAGACTCCCAGTCTGCCTTGACCTGCCTTGACGCCGGACCTTGGGGAATTGCCTGGGTTGATGTAATCCTTTGGGAGCAGTGCTGAGTCAGGACGGATGTGACGCAACCTCTTCCGGACATTGGACACTGACTGGGAATATGCTGACTCAGCCAGGGTATGACGTAATATCCTCTGGACTGTGGGATTGCTGAGTCAGCAGGACATGATGCAACCTTTCCTGGACATTGCAAGGGAAAGGAGGGAGGGGGGATGGGGTATATAAGGTGTGTTTGGGTGACGGTTCACTGCTTTGACTTTATGGGTGTTGTACCTGCAATAAATCTTGTTGGATCGTGAACCGCCTGCGTGTGATCCTTACGGAGAATTGGAGCGTCCTCACAGTACAGATACAGATACATACACAAATTTCTCCAAAAACAGACTCGTCTCTAGGCTCCAATTTACATTGTCTGCACAGTTTCCTTGCAATGTTGCATTAATGTAAGGTTAAAGACCTCGGACCAACAAGTGCTGCTTCAGCTTTCCCGCTTAGACACGTCCACCGTCGAGGGAAATGGCCGCTCCGCTCTCTCTCCTCGTAATGGCAATGCTTCCAGTGCAGTTGTATGTGAGTTATACCCAACTTGCATGAGCCAAGCCACCCAGATGCTTTTCTTGATGCTTTTCTTGGCAACACATTGTCATAGTAACGAAACAATTGGGTCAGTCGCAAACTGAGTCTGTTCTACTGCAACTAAATTAATTGGCTGAGGTGGCATCGACGTGGTGCAATTTCAGTCCGAAATGTGGGTTTGCATTATATTTGGACGGCAACAGATGGCTGCCTGACCTGTCACTCTCCTGGTTTTAGTATTAGTCCAGATCCAAAAAAAGGTTTGGCACCTTGGATCATTATTTAGACTAAAACTCAGAGGGGGGTTTGCTGACACAAAAGCCGCCGCCTGTGATGCTCTCGGCCAGGGTTGAAGCCAAGCATTTCACTGTTTGAACAAAGTAGAAGATGGCCGAGCCCAGCCGCGCGGGGGAGAAGCACGCTGTTCCTTGACTTTGAATACGAAACGTGTTCTTCGGCACCTGAGGAGCACTCCACATCACGGGACATTGCTTTCTCTCCCAACGCCTCGCTGAAGCACCGGCGTTACGTTCCTCAAGGGAAGGGGTTGATGTTGAAGTGGAACAGAGGCGGAGACCCAGGGTGCCCTTGTTTGTGGCTTCATTCCATACATTAACTCAATGCCTTTCAGGCAGGAAACATTTGTACAGATTTGACACTGTTGGAACCAAAGAGAGGGACCATAAGTATGCATTGAATATGATTAAGGCACAGGCTAAACAAAAACAACCCGCTCTCTTTTTTCAACCTCTTTCGCAATGGGTGTTTCCTGATGTCTCTGTCGCCCTCTCCACGGACACAAGGAGCCTTTCGAAATGAACACAATGGGCCTCAGGATCTGCTCTGGGTTGGGCTCCAGGACCCCCTGTGGATTCCAAAATCTGGGTTGCTGTGACTTTTCCGGGCTGTATGGCCATGTTCCAGAAGCATTCTCTCCTGACGTTTCAACCACAACCATGGCAGGCATCCTCAGAGGTTGTGAGGTATATTGGAAACGAAGCAAGAGAGGTTTCTATATCTGTGGAGTGTCCAGGGTGGGAGGAAGAGCTCTTGTCTGTTGGAGGCAAGTGTGAATGTTGCAATTAATCACCTTGAGTAGCATTGCAAATCCTTGCAGCTTCAAGGCCTGGCTGATTCCTGCCTGGGGGAATCCTTTGTTGGTCCTGATTGTTTCATGTCTGGAATTCCCCTGTTTTCAGAGTGTTGTTCTTTATTTACTGTCCTAATTTTAGAGTTTTTAAATTACTGCTAGCCAGATTTTGTTCATTTTCCTGGTTTCCACCTTTCTGCTGAAATTGTCCACATACTTCTTGTGGGTTTCAGTGGTTTCTCTGTGTCGTCCGACATGGTGGTTGTGAGAGTGTTCCAGCATTTCTGTGTTCTCAAATAATATTCTGTGCCCGGGTGGGTATTACTCTGTGCATCAGGTGCTCTGCTATGGCTGACTTCTCAGGTTGAGCTAGTCTGCCGTGCCTTTGATGTTCCTTGGTATGTGTTTGGGTGAAGCCGCTGCGTTTGGCGGTCCCTACGTAGACGTGTCCACAGCTACATGGCCTACGATAGACTCCTGCCGAGGTGAGAGGATCCCTCTTGTCCTTTGCTGCACGTAGCATTTCTTGGGTTTTATTAGTGGGTTTGTAGATAGTTCGTAGGCTGTGTTTCTTCATCGGCGGTTCCCTTGATGCCTGGCACGAACACTTTTCCTCTGGGTGGATCTTTGTCTTGACTCCCGTGGCTTGTTCTTGGCCTTGCGGCTCTTCCGACGTCTGTGGTGGAGTCTCCGTTGGCCTGTAGAGCCCAGTTTAGGTCCCAAAATCCCTGGGTGCTTATGTCCCATTATATAAATGGTGCAGTAAAATAGTATCCCTTATGTAAAATGACAAATACATAGTTTGCTTCTCTCTTTTTTTTGGAGGGGTGGGGGGGATCCTAACAGTTTCAAGCTGAGGATGGTTGAATCTCTGGATTGGGAACAACTATACACCATTCTGCTGGGAACTGTCCCCATGTCTGGTGTGTTTGTTTGCTAAGGCTCCTTCTTTGGAGGCTTTTAAGCAGAGGCTGGATGGCCATCTGTCAGGGGTGCTTTGAATGCGATTTTCCTGCTTCTTGGCAGAATGGGGTTGGACTGGATGGCCTTTAGAGGCCTCTTCCAACACTATGATCCTCTGATTCTAAGGTGCCGGGGGATGCTTTGAGGACGCAGGAGAACTCTCACTCACACGCCAGCCCTGAAAGGAGGGCAGCTGTGCCAGCAGACCATAGCTCCACGTCCCTCAAATGCCTGTCTCCTACAAGTGGCAATGTTACCAAGCAGAGTTTGGGTTGGCCTGGCCCAGAGGGGGCAGGGGCCCTTGCACCCAAAAAGAGGGATCGAAAACCCTTGGTGAGCAAAGCAGGGCGCTAAAATCCCACCCCAATGTCTCCCAACGAACCTCACCAAAGTCGAAGAAAAGCCACCGAGGTCTTTCATTTCCAATCAGCCGAGAGGGATGGAAGCCGCAAATTCCTTGATGTCCGCAAGGCAGTCATAAGGTTACATTCAAAATACATGTCAGAATTCAAATCTCCCGCCCACCCACGCCGGCCAACTTCCTGCTGATTGGATGGAATGTCGGGACCAGCTGGAGGCGAGCCAATCGCAAGGCACCACCGCCTCCGTCTCGGCAAGCCAAGAGATGTCTTCGCTTCCAGCCAGCGGGAGGGAGGCGGGACTTTGGAGGAAAACAATGTGTCCGGAGGGTTCCTGATTAAGTAGTCCTGATGTAAAGGAAGAGTCCAAGTGCCCAGCCTTCCGGGCCGGGGAAGTCTCTTGTTTTCTCTGGGAAATGGGGAACGGGCCAAACCTGTCCTTTCCTGTCAACAAAGGACAGATACAAGTCCTTGATGGGAAGTTTTGGGGCAGAGAATGGACAAAGAGATTTCCAGTTTGCTGAGGCCCCTGGGGTCCGAGGCCAGAGGAAAACAGCCTTTGTGATAAATAGATACGATGCGCCTTTGGCTCAGAACTAAGAAACGAGGCCGAACTCTGGGGATTTCTCAGTTGTGGTGCAAAGGGGTTTTCATTGGGAAGGGGGGGGCAGGCCCCACCCCAAACCCGAAAAGCCCTGTTATTGTTCATGCAACTGTCATGGATGTCTCAATGTCAAAGGTGCGGCTAAGTCGATCTCTCCTGCTGATAACATACAGGCATGGCATGACTTCGTATTTTTAAGATATGGGGAAAGGGGGGGGGCGCACTGGGATTCCAGGGAATACTTCCATCGCCACCCACCCCTCCCTCCAAAAGAATTAGAAACAACGTTATTAAGTCCATAAAGTAGCAAAGCCAATCAGGGAAGCCAACTGAAGTCCATGAGTCCAGGGAAAGGTTCTAGAAAAAGGAATCAGATGACCCAGGAGAACATCCACGCATCATCGCTGTGGGAGCTTCCCATTAAAGCAGGAAGGTGAGGTCTGTCCTTGGAACTTGAGGCGAACTATAGATCTCTAGCTGTGCTGGGCCAGTCATGACCAGCCTGCCTTTGCGGGGTTCCTTGGAGCAAACCAAGTTCATATGCAATGGGGGAAGGTCCATGTGTGGTAATAGTGAAGGAAAACCATTTGATTTTCGAACTATGGAAAAGTCCTGTACTTGGAAGGACAAGAGAACTACAACTCCCAGTTGCGGGGAACCTGGCAATTCTGGTCTGCTGTCGACATAGAGCTCCCAAAAAGGGAAAGCACAAGGCAGCTTCCATGGAACACAGGCATGCTCGGGTGGCCCAGCATCCCTGGCAGAAGGTTGCGAGCATCTGGGGAGCCGGCGTGTCGGCAGTCAGCTGGTGCCTATGGAAATAAAATACAATAAAAGCTCGATTTCTGCGAGGTTTGAGGGGGCATGGGGGGGGGGGCACCCCGTCTAGAGCATTGGGAAGCCTGATCTTCCGTGCTTCCACCTGCTGGTCGATCGAGTCGCTGACAGGCTCCCCATCCCTCAGAGCATTCAGGAACCTGGTGGGTTCCATAAATCTCTTCGGGCGAACCCAAATCGGTTCGGCACCCTGACAGGGTGGTGTGGCCTGCGCTAGCCAGATTCCCAGGCTATGGTTAGAGAAGAGGAGGAGGAGGCAGGAAAAGGACACAATGTATCGCTATGGAAAGGGGGAAAGTTGCAAATAGAGGTTTCTTTTATTGGAGGATTAGCTACAATGTTAGGAAAGGGGAAAGGAAAGCAAGGCCGGAATATATCTTCTACAGAGGCGGCGGCGGCTGTGATCACGCTACCCAGCCATGCTGGTCCAATGGGGCACCCAGGAACTGCGGAACTCCCTGCTGTGTGCCAGATCAGCTGCCAGCAAGGAGGCTTTCGATGCTCCCTATCAGCAACACCCACACTCCTCTACCCAAGCACCTCTTCATTCAGTGCTAGGATCCAAAGCCTCTAAAATAAGAAGAAGAGGAAGAGGAAGAAGAAGAAGAAGAAGAAGAAGAAGAAGAAGAGGAGGAGGAGGAGGAGCAAGGAGAAGAAGAAGAAGAAGAAGAAGAGCAAGGAGAAGAGGTGCCAACGCCAAGTAGAGAGGGCCTTCTCAGGCTTTGGGCACACCCTCCACCATGCCAGCTTCTGAAGTTATTTATTTATTTATTTATTTATTGTTCATTTTTGTATTCCGCTCCTCCCAGCAGGCTCGGGGCAGATAACAGTAAATATAACGGGCAACATGTCACAACATGTCGACATGCGGCCCTACAATAAAAGCATAAAAACATAAAAGCACATTAAAACACATTACATCACCACACAGGGTATGGGAGGACATACGACATGGTTCTTAGTCCGGTGTGCCTAATTAAAGGCTAAGCCAAAAAGGGCCGTCTTACAAGCCCTCCGGAAGGGGGCCAGTTCCGAGATAGCTCGGGTGCTGTCCGGGAGGGCGTTCCAGAGCACCGGCGCCGCTACGGAGAAAGTTCTCTGTCTAGTCGTCGATAGGTGGCAGGAGCGGATTGATGGCACTGACAACAGATTCTGTTCATCTGAGCGCAGTGATCTCGGGGGAGAAAACGGGGTAAGGCGGTCCCTCAGGTACGCAGGCCCTAGGCCGTGCAAGGCCTTGAAGGTCAGAACCAACACCTTGAAGGCAATTCGGTACTCAATAGGAAGCCAGTGCAGTTGCCGAAGGATAGGTGTAATGTGCTCCCTCACTGGCGATCCCGCCAGCAAGCGAGCGGCGGCATTCTGCACTAGCTTGAGTTTCCGGATTGTCGACAAGGGAAGGCCAACGTAGAGGGCATTACAGTAGTCTAATCTCGAGATGACCGTCGCTTGGATTACCGTGGCCAGGTCGTCCCTGGACAGGTAGGGTGCCAGTCGCCTAGCCTGCCGGAGGTGAAAGTCGCCTAGCCAGTCGGGTGCCAGCCGCCTAGCCTGTCGGAGGTTAGCCTCGGAGACGGCCTATTGCTTAAGTGGATTTAGCTTGTCATTTATTCTTGTAGCTCTCTAAAAATAAATGATGGGTTTCCTCAGCGTGCTCACCTCTAAGGACTCAGGTGACAATTCACCTTCAAATTGAGGCCTAGCTCAGTTTTAAGGACACACCTTTCGTGTTCAATTTGAGCACTTCCAGTTAAATAGATCCCATGGTAGTTAAAGAAAGGCTTCTGCCCGAGACCCTGTTTCTCTCAGTCGTGTGCTTTTGGGACGGGGGTGATAATTCTGCAGTAGAACACAGTACGATCCCCATATTATTATTATTATTGTTATTGCTTCAAACTGTTATACCGCCACTCCCCGAGGGCTCGGAGCGGTTTACATAGTTTGACACATAACAAAACAGAATAAAATAACAAGATTAATTACATAACAACGAGGGGAGGGTGTCGGGTAAAACAATTAAAGGACAGCGACAGGACAAGGGTCCGGGTAGGCCCAGAACCCGCAAAGGCCGACATGCTGCCAGAGGGGCCGTCTAATGGGGGCATCTCTCCTTCTGCAAAAGGCAATTCGAGTATGCAAATAAACAGAATCACACAGTGATAATTAAATCAAAACAATTCTTTAGTGGTCACAGGTATCAATGATAATCCCCAAATGGGGTATTATATATCAAATGAGGTGAATAAGCCACCAAAGCAGTGTTGCTATACAGTATGCTTAGTGCAAATCATACAATCAATAAAGCACAATGGCAGTATTCATGGTACAAATCATATGGTCAATAAAGCACAGTGGCAGTTGTAGAAATCAAAAGAGGAGTCATAAGACGCAGGGAGGAAAAGAAATCAACCTTCCTGCAAACTTTAAGGCAGTTAGAGGTGTCACAATGGACAAAAAACAAACCGCCAAGGTGGGAGTATCTCCGGTGTTCCGAGTCAAGCGGAAAAAGGAGGCTGGAAACGCTCAGTAGGTCCTTGATGCTGTAGCACTCTTGCAGGCATGCGCAGTGGCTCGCCCAAGGGGTGGTGGGCGTTGTAGTCCAGCTAGGGTCACTCTGTTTGCCGAACTGGTGTCATGCTTGGAACATAACAATGGCGACCCGCAATGAATGTTGGATAGGGTAGTTCGGAAAGGTTAAACAGGGCGCCCAAGTAATGAAGGGTATAAGGCAAATGCCTGGGTAAAAGTAGAAGGGTCCACTGCTCTCCAAGTGGGTGTGGGCAGCGGGGAAGGGCGCCTGACGGCGGGAGCTCTCTCCTGAGCCGGCTGAGGGCCGTTCGTCGTTAAGACTTCCTCAGAGGCAAAGAAATAATAGCGTCCTCCAGTAGAGTTAATCTAGAATGTAATAAACGTAATAAATTTGTAGCTCAAATAAACGGTGGGGGCTGAACATGTCATTAGTAAAAAGTAAGGTAATAATTACCGTTTAGAGTTCATCAAGAGTCACGGAGGACGGACCACTCCTAGATCCGGAAATGGCAATTGGTGGAGGTGTGCACTGGGTTTATATAGGATTGTAAGGGGCAAACTTTAAAGGGGCACTCACTTAGTAGTAACAAGGATGAATTAGGAAGTGATAGTAGGGAGAGTGTGAGCATTGACTGTTGGGCTCAAATTATTTATTTAAAAGGGCATTGATGGTCAGGGGTCATTCAGGCCCCCAGCGTTTCTCGGTCCCTAATTGAACAATCCAAAATGTCTCTCTTTGTCTGAGTAATGAAGTCATATCCACATGTGGGTGGCCCTTCACTCTCTCTAGTACTTGAATCTTTATGTGATCAAAGGTATGTTGCATCTCAACACAATGGGAGTACAGGGTGGAATCCGTAGATTTAAGCTTAATTCTGGATTTGTGTTCCAGGGAACGTTCGCGAAGACTCCTGGTGGTGTAACCAGTGTACTGCGGTGGCAGCTGCACTCTAAAAGGTACACCAGGCCGGTGGATTGGCAATTAGAGTAGGATTTCAACTTAAATTCTCTTTTATTGGTGGTACTGATGACTACTTTTTGTTGTTTAATGTGTTTACATATAATGCATGATCCCTGCAGTGCGTGCCAACCACTAGAGCACTTTTAAGTGGGGTTGAGGTAAGCTGGTATGGGTGAGGACATCCCCTATGTTCCTAGTCCTTTTATGGGCCACCATAGGGAATTCTTCAAGACCGGGAATGCTGGAGACCAATGGCCAGTAGCGCTTTACTATTTTGGTAATTTGAGTGCCATGTGGGCTCAGAGTCAATGGCCACACTATTCTATCAGCTTTTTCTTTGTTGACCTTAGGTTGAAGTAGTTGGCGTCTATTGAGGCGGTCAGCTCTTTCCCTAGTTTTATGTAATATATGTTCTGGGTAGCCTCTGCTCCTGAGATTGTTAGTCAGGAGATCGGCCTCCTGTCTGTAATGTGTGGGGTGGGTGCAGTTCCGTTTGAGGCGAAGGAATTGGCCAAAGGTAAATTGTTTTAAGACTAAAGAGTGGTAACTCTTATAGTGAAGGAGACTGTTCTTCTGAATGGGCTTCCTGAAGTTTCTAACCCAGATAGTGTCATTTTGAATGTAGGTAGTGATGTCTAGATAATTGATACTGTGTTGATCTGACGTAGAAGTGAAAGAGATTGACTCATGCCATTGGTTGAGCCAAGATTGGAAGGTGGTCATGTCCAGGTCTCCCTTAAGGATAAAATAAAGGTCGTCAATGTAGCGGAACACTCTGTGGATCTTAGAGACCAATGGGTTGGCATCGGTCGAGAATAACATCCGCTTCTCCAAATAAATCATAAATATGTTGGCAATGGTCGAACAACACTGCTCCCCATTGCCACTCCATCGACTTGTAGATAGTACTGACCGTTAAAAGTAAAATAATTGTAATCAAAGATCACATCCAATAGTTCCATGAGGAACTGTGTTGGTGGATCTTTTTGGGATCTAGAGTCGAGAAGGTCCATGACGATGCTCCTGGCTAATTCTAGAGGGACGTGGGTATACAAAGAAACCACGTCCGCAGTTGCTAAGTAATCTGTAGGTTGAATTTTGTAGCCCTCTATTTTAGAGATGAAGTCTTTCGAGTCAAGGATAAAAGTAGGAGTGTCCATAGAGAATGGATGCAGAATGTCCTCTAAGTATTTGGATAGTGGTTCGAGTAGGGAAGACACTGCTGACACGATTGGTCTCCCCACTGGGGGGCGTTGTGGTTTATGTATTTTCGGTAGTATATGAAATACTGGGACTCGAGGAGATTTATTAACAAGAAAGTCCGCAATGGAGTCCGGGATATAGCCCATGGACTGACGCAGTGTACTATAGACGAATCGTCGTCATGTATTTCTTAGTGGGATCCTTATCCAACATTCTATAAAATTTACGGTCTGACAATTGACGTATGCACTCATTTACATAGTCAGTTCTGTCCATGAGGACTATGCCCCTCCCTTGTCTGCTTTTTTTCCAGACCAAAGAGGGGTCGGATCCTAATCTGTTGAGAATATCAATCTCATTAGGAGTGAGGTTGCTGTGTTGTTTATCAGTGCGGTGATCTATTTTGGAGACTTCTCGTAAAATAATGTCCTCAAAAGTCTTGACGTTGTCAGGAATTAGGTGTGGAGTAAATTTACTTGGTACCTTAAACTTCTGGGATTGTGCCATATAGGTGGTAGTAGAATCTTTATTAGTAAAGAAGCTCCTCAACCTAACGGAACGAAAAAGTAATGCCAAATCCTGGCGAATATCCAAATCAGTACAATTAGGAGTTATAACAAAGGAAAGACCGCGGTTTACAAGTGCCTTCTCCTGATCGGAGAGTACATAACTAGATAAATTAAATATTAGGTCGGTCCCTTTTTCCCCTTGGCCTTGCGAAAAATTCGCTGGGGTTTGGGGTTCTCCTTATTATCAGGGTTCTTAGTGTGGCTCCTTAGAGAGTATTGTGTGGAGGGTCCCGCTTTGGCTTGATCTGATTCCCCTTCGCTACCTTCGCCAGAGCCACCAGAACGCACCGATTCTCGCGAGAATCAAATCCGTCTGTTGCTGTTAAGATTGGTCTTGGACTGCCACTTAAAGATGTTACCCTCTTTATAGTCCTTCTCGTCGCGTTTAAGCTTAGTGAGTTGGGCTTTCTTAATGTCATCAAAGAGTTTCTGGCAATCCTCCTGTATTTTGTCCAGGTCGGGTTTATTCGTGGTACTGGCTAGAGTAGTTTTCAGGGTAGCAATGTCGCGTTGTAATTCGTCACTCTCAATAGTAGCTTTCCGTATTATCAAGACCAAGAGGTCCCTGGAACATTTTTCCACTATTGCAATCCATGATTTGATGAACGCTGGGTCATTTTCATAAATGCCCGGTTGGACATGGACTCTAAGGCCTCTGGGAGTAAGGGACCGCCTCACATATTCTGACAAAAATGCTGCGTTAGAAGTAACTCGTACTAGTCTGGTCTCCTTGTCAATAAGATCGTCTAAGGTTGGTTCCAGTTCTGGGTTAATGGCCTCAGTGGCGTCCTCCATAGGTGGACAAAATTGCCATCTCCGTATAGCAGTCTCGACCTCCTGTTCGTTGAACGAACTCACAGTCTCAGTATTAACAAGGTCTTCCATGCTAAGGCCCAACGAACAAAGTCGTATATACAATACAAACAGCAATGGGCAGCACCGTAATAACAATGCAAAGGCAATTCAGTATGCAAATAAACAGAATCACACAGTGATAATTAAATCAAAACAATTCTTTAGTGGTCACAGGTATCAATGATAATCCCCAAATGGGGTATTATATATCAAATGAGGTGAATAAGCCACCAAAGCAGTGTTGCTATACAGTATGCTTAGTGCAAATCATACAATCAATAAAGCACAATGGCAGTATTCATGGTACAAATCATATGGTCAATAAAGCACAGTGGCAGTTGTAGAAATCAAAGAGGAGTCATAAGGCGCAGGGAGGAAAAGAAATCAACCTTCCTGCAAACTTTAAGGCAGTTAGAGGTGTCACAATGGACAAAAAACAAACCGCCAAGGTGGGAGTATCTCCGGTGTTCCGAGTCAAGCGGAAAAAGGAGGCTGGAAACGCTCAGTAGGTCCTTGATGCTGTAGCACTCTTGCAGGCATGCGCAGTGGCTCGCCGCAAGGGGGTGGTGGGCGTTGTAGTCCAGCTAGGGTCACTCTGTTTGCCGAACTGGTGTGCGCATGCGCGAGAGCATAACAATGGCGACCCGCAATGAATGTTGGATAGGGTAGTTCGGAAAGGTTAAACAGGGCGTCCAAGTAATGAAGGGTATAAGGCAAATGCCTGGGTAAAAGTAGAAGGGTCCACTGCTCTCCAAGTGGGTGTGGGCAGCGGGGAAGGGGCGCCTGACGGCGGGAGCTCTCTCCTGAGCCGGCTGAGGGCCGTTTCGTCGTTAAGACTTCCTAAGACTTCCTTATTTGAGCTACAAATTTATTACGTTTATTACATTCTAGATTAACTCTACTGGAGGACGCTATTATTTCTTTGCCTCTGAGGAAGTCTTAACGACGAAACGGCCCTCAGCCGGCTCAGGAGAGAGCTCCCGCCGTCAGGCGCCCCTTCCCCGCTGCCCACACCCACTTGGAGAGCAGTGGACCCTTCTACTTTTACCCAGGCATTTGCCTTATACCCTTCATTACTTGGACGCCCTGTTTAACCTTTCCGAACTACCCTATCCAACATTCATTGCGGGTCGCCATTGTTGCGTTCCCGCGCATGCGCACACCAGTTCGGCAAACAGAGTGACCCTAGCTGGACTACAACGCCCACCACCCCTTGCGGCGAGCCACTGCGCATGCCTGCAAGAGTGCTACAGCATCAAGGACCTACTGAGCGTTTCCAGCCTCCTTTTTCCGCTTGACTCGGAACACCGGAGATACTCCCACCTTGGCGGTTTGTTTTTTGTCCATTGTGACACCTCTAACTGCCTTAAAGTTTGCAGGAAGGTTGATTTCTTTTCCTCCCTGCGTCTTATGACTCCTCTTTTGATTTCTACAACTGCCACTGTGCTTTATTGACCATATGATTTGTACCATGAATACTGCCATTGTGCTTTATTGATTGTATGATTTGCACTAAGCATACTGTATAGCAACACTGCTTTGGTGGCTTATTCACCTCATTTGATATATAATACCCCATTTGGGGATTATCATTGATACCTGTGACCACTAAAGAATTGTTTTGATTTAATTATCACTGTGTGATTCTGTTTATTTGCATACTCGAATTGCCTTTTGCATTGTTATTACGGTGCTGCCCATTGCTGTTTGTATTGCATCTCTCCTTCTGCCAAAAGCAGGTGGTTGTAGGGTTCCATGGGACATATGATCCGAAACTTCACATGGGTACGTGAAACTGTGGACAAGAGCCAATTGTGTTATTTTCCATGGGACAAATAACAGAGGTACTGGCAAGAGGGCGGGGCTCTAAGTGAATCGGTGAAGCTGCGCAAGTGAAACCACCTACGCACATTTTCAGGGGCACTCAAGACCTGGCTCTTCAGGAAAGCCTGTGATTGTTAAGTCACCAGCTGGTGGCTATGTAACCTGTTTATTTTAATGGTGTAAGTCGCCCAGAGCACCTTTGGTGGAGGGCGGCTCATCTATCTATATCTATATCTATAATAAAAGAGAATGTCTGTATGTTTGTTTGTATGTTTGTTTGTATGTATGTGGCAGCTTTCTGATTGGTTGCCACTGTGGGATTATTTTCATAAAGGACTCTGATTGGCCAGCCTCAGAACTCCAACATTCTAAGGCAGCAGACAGAGGAGATTGGTTGCCACTGAGGGAGTGTTTGCATAAAGGACTCTGATTGGCCAGCATCCAAGATTACAAGCCTCAACATTCCAACAACATGATTGGTTGCCACTGTACTGATTGGCCATCTATATTCCAACATTCTAAGGTGACGCAGAGGGAAAGGAAAGGCCTCAGGCAATCACTCACTGCGGCCCACAGCAATGACGGATCAGGACCACACTTGGCACAGAGAGGCCCAATGGCCCACTTAACAACCTGGTGCAGTTTAGAGCAGGATGGGCCACGAATGATGGGATTTCCAGTACCATCACCCGATTCACTTCCCACAGAACATTGTAGCCCCTACAAATCACAGACCAGGCCCAAACTTGGCACACAGAATACTCATGACCCACTCTACATCCTGATGCTGTTCTAAGGGGGATGGTCCATGGATGATGGGATCTGCAGTACCTTCACTCACTTACTGAAACCACTGCGACCCTCATCCAATGACCAATGCAGACCAAACTTGGCACACAGAACCGCCATGACCCACTCTACATCCTGCTGCAGTTGGAAGGAGGACGGACCATGGATGATGAGACCTGCAGTACCTTCACTCACTTCCTGAAAACATCCAATCACCAATAAAGACCAAACTTGGCACACAGAGCCCCCATGACCCACACTCCATCCTACTGCAATTTAGAGGAAGGCGCACCATGGATGATGGGATTTCAAGTACCTCCACTCACTTCCCAAGCCCACTGTGACCCTCATCCAGTGACTAATCAAGACCAAAGTTGGCACACCGAGTCCCCATGACCCACTCCACATTCTGGTGCAGTTTGGAGGAGGATGGACCATGGATGATGGGACTTGAAGTACCTCCACTCACTTTTGGAGACCACTGCGAGCCAAATAAACAACTGTTAAGGACTAACCTTGGCACACAATGCCTTTCTCAAATAACCCGGGCACTGCCGTGTCCCCAAGCTAGTATATAATAAAAGTCAGTGTTTGTATGTGTGTTTGTATATGTGTATGTATGTATGCGGAGGGATATGTGGCAGCGTTCTGATGGGCTCCCAGCCTCTACATTCCGACAACATGATTGGTTGCCACTGAGGAGTATTTGCATAAAGGACTCTGATTGGCCAGCATCCAAGAATCCTACCTGCTACATTCAAACAACATGATTGTTTGCCACGGAGGGATAATTTACAAAACCGGCTCTGATTGGCCAGCATTCCCACAGCACACATCTAAAAAGGTGCCACACAGAGTACTTTACAAAAAGGCTTCCTTTATTTTATTATTATTTATTATTACTTCGATCTTGTATTCCGCTCCTCCCTACAGGCTCGGGGCGGATAACAGCAACAACAATGGGCATCATGTCACAGACATGGGGCCCTACAATAAAAAGAATAAAACACATTAAAGCACACAGTTTGACACATTTCGAGGGTGATAGCCGAGGTCTTAGGGTGTAGTCCTTCTCGGCCATTTAACTGAAAGCCAGTCCAAAAAGGGCTGATTTTACAAACTAGGCCTCAGCCTGAATTCACTGTAAGCCTTCCTCAACTTGATTCTCCTGACTAGACCCCCAACAATGACAGAACAAGACCATACTTGGCACACAGACCCCACAAGACCCACTCTACATCCTGGTGCAGTTTGAGGGACGGTGGACCGTGGATTGTGGAACTTGCAGTACTTTAACTCACTTCCTTATAGCACTGTGGCCCACACCAAAAACGGATCAAGGTGGACCACGGATGATGGGACTTGCAGTACCTTCACTCACTTACTCTAACCAGCACGGGTGACGGACCTGGTCCAAACTTGGCACACATAACCTCCATGACCCACTCTACATCCTGATGCACTTTTGTGTGGGACGGACCACGGATGATGGGACTTGAAGTACCTTCACCCACTTCCTGAGAGCCCTGTGACCCTCATCCAATGACCAATACAGACCAAACTTGCCGCACAGAGCCCCCATGACCTACATCCTGCTGCAGTTTGGAGGACAGTGCACCACAGATGATGGGACTTGCAGTACCTTCAGTAATTTCATGATACCACTGCAACTCCCAATAATTCTGGATCAAGACCTAACTTGGCACACAGAGCCTCCATGCCCCACTCTACATCCTGGTGCAGTTGAGAGGAGGACAGACCACAGGTGATGGGACTTGCAGTACCTTCAGTAATTACATGATATCACTGCCACTCCCAATAATGATGGATCAAGGCCAAACTTGGCAAACAGAGCCTCCATGACCCACATACCCCGGGGTTCTCCCCCCGAAGGGGGACTCAGGGCAGCCCAACAAAAGCATGATAAGATGCTAGCGTCATAAAAAACAACCACAGTACAATCAAAATATTAAAAATATTGAAACAACAATTAAAACAACTAATTAAGACACATCCATTAAAATTGAAATCCAAAAACCAGTCCAGGTCAATGCATTGCCATAAGTTGTGTGATCTTCTTCCATTTGCTTCTCTCTGATCCAACGTTTGGTCCCATCACCAGGTCTTGATTTTCCTTCTCAAAGACCAGAGGGAGGTGGCCAACCTGGTATCTCTAGGCGGGGGGGGGGGGCACTGCTGAGAAGGCCCTGTCTCTCGTCCCCATTAACCACATTTGCGATAGTGGTGGGATCGAGAGCAGGGCCTCTCCTGAAGATCTTAAACTTTGTGATGGTTTGTGGCAGGAGATACATTCGGACAGGTAGTCTGGGCCAGAACCGTTTAGGGCTTTAAAGGTTTAAACCAGCACTTTGAATTGTGCTCGGAAGCTGATCGGTAGCCAGTGGAGTTGGTGTAACAAAGGAGTTGTATGTTCCCTGTACGTCGCTCCGGTGAGCAACCTGGCTGCCGACCGTTGGACTAGTTGAAGGTTCCGGGCAGTCTTCAAAGGCAGCCCCATGAAGAGTGCATTGCAGTAGCCTATTCGGGATGTAACAAGACCGTGGACTACCGTGGCCAAGTCAGACTTCTCAAGGAACTTGTGGCGTTCCAGATGTTGGACTACAGTTCCCATCAGCCCTAATTAGAAAAGCCAATTGCCAAAGATGCATCCAAATATAATAATAATAATAATAATAATATGTTAATTAGCAGGATTGAAAGAAACAACTGGGAAATGGATTGTTATTGATTTATTTGCAATTCCCAGCAGGCCAGCATAAAAACCCGGCTAACATGAGGCGACAGCATAAAACATACAACATTGATTGAAGAGAAACAACTGGGAAAGCTGGCATTTTATTTTATTTATTATTTATTTATTTATTCGATTTATGCACCGACACTCCCTACGGCTCGGGGCGGTTTACACAATTAAAATAAGCAACTGTGGAAGCAACCATCTAAAAGCAGTAAGCACGATTGTCCATCATTTCCTTTCCTTTCCTTCCATCTTATTATTTCAGGAGTCGCCCTCCCCCGAGGTGCTCCGGGCGACTTACACCAGACAGAATACACACACTTATACTAATGACATTAAAATGGCTACAATTCAAATGCTCTGCCGAAGAGCCATGTCTTAAGTGCTTGTGTAAAAGACCGTAGGTCAGCTTGCATAGGGAGGTAGGGGATTCCACAGAGTTGGGGCGGAGATTGAAAAAGCCCTACTACGCCTTGTAGGTTCTGGGCGTACCTCCTTGGGGCCCGGAATACAGAGAAGGATATGAGCATTTAAAGCTCAGACTGTAAAGACACTGGGGCAAGCCAGTCAATGTGGCCCCAGTGGTGATCGGCACACTGGGTGCAGCGCCTAAAGGCCTTGGCCTGCACTTAAACGCAATCGGTATTAAAACACACAAAACAAAAAGTAAAAAAGGACACACATTTAAAATTCATGTTGTGAAAAAACGTCTAGGTAGACCTGCCGGAAGAGGGGGGGGGGGGGGCCTTGAGGTGATGATGGAGCTCTTCCGGCAAGTTGTTCCATAGTCATTGGGGGAGATGAAAAGGTCCCCGTGGTGATGGTCACCAATTGGGTTCTGGCTGGTTGGAATGGCTGCCCCCCAGAGGACCCAAGTGCCCAAGGAGGACTGTGTGGGGCAAGGCATGGAGGGCCACACTTTCCACATCAGGGAAGCACAGGCACCCGAGAGGACTGCCGCCTTCACTTGGAAGAACACGTGGCAAGCTGGACATGTTGCAAGTCTGCTCTCTAACCATGAATCAAAGGGTTTTTTGAGCTGTTGTTGTTATTATATTTATTTATGCCCCACTCTCCCACCCAGAATTGGGACACCGGGGGGGGGGGGGGGCAACAGCTTCCAGAGTCCCACCTGCCAGGTATTTTAGGGGAGCGGGAAGGCTTCTGCCTACAGGAGCTTGGGAAAGCTCGTTTTCCAGATCTGTAGCTACTTGGACCCCCCAGGGAGGAGGGAGTCATAAGCCACAGGCAGGGGGGGGGGGGGGCTTTTCTGAATTTTGTCACTAATGAGGTGCCTTTCTGATATGCGATGGTGTCTATTGGACATACGGATTGGAGAGGGGCTTCTTTAACCTTTCCCGCTCCTGTGATGCCTTTCCGCCTGGGGATTTTTCACGTAACCCAAGGATATAAGTATTCAAAATAGATAGGAAAACCGAGCGCTTACTGATGATAATAAGCCTGCCTTTGCAAGGCTTGCCACACAGGCTGCTTTCCCTTTTCGTGGAGTTTAGCTGAAGCATCTTCTGCCGAGGCCACTGTCAGCATGGCGCAGTGTTGCGAAGGGATTTGTGTCAGCGCCACATTTTTCATGACACCAACATTGAGCGATGGGGATCCCATTTGTGCTCCGGACCTACAGTTTAAGCAGCAATGGCCTGGAGCAGGTCCGTAGCCAGGATTTTGATTCGGGGGAGCTGAGTTTGGTTCGGGGGCCTGAGACTGGGTGGAAGAGGGTCTACTCTAGCAATACTCCTTTTGTATTGTTATCCCAATGACCCCATGAATGTGGGATATAATGAGCATGGTGATCAGATCATGATATGAATAAACGTAACAGTTTAAATAATGTACCAGTAAGGCCTTCTCACGGACCACCCTGAGAATTTCGGGGGGCTGAAGCCCCCTAAGCCCCCCCCCCTGGCTACATGCCTGGCCTGGAGGGTCAGCCACACTCCCAAAATATAGGTTTTATGTAAAGTCGTGGGGCAAGGGCTTTTGAACCAGAGGCAACCTCTGAGGATGCCTGCCAGCGATGCAGGCGAAACGTCAGGAGAGAATGCTTCTCAAACATGGCCATTCAGTCAGAAAAACTTACAGCAACCCAATCTGTGAGTCTGTTTGCAGCAGTTATAATTATTTATTATTTCTGGCATTTATACCCTGCCACTTCTCTACCCCGGGGGACGGGGGGGGGGGGACTCAGGGCGGCTCACGTAGGTCAGCCGTCCGATGCCATGATGAGAACAATTAAAACCATAACCCTTAAGCCTGGCCATTAACCATTAACATGCATAACATGCATAAAAATACCTAGGCCATGAATTAAACAATATAAACACTGAATTACCAAAACACCGCGTCCTCCGCACAGGGCCGTTCGAAGTAGGATTCCGTTAACATGAAGCCAATTAGCAATGTACCCGAGTGTCAAATACATGACTTTTGTAAGTCAACCAACTCTGGGCCCTTCCGCACAGCCCTGCCATCTCCCAGGCAGGGTACCCGGGCAGAAAACCCCACGTTATTATCGGAGTGTGGACTCAGATAACCCAGTTCAACCCAGGTACGTAGATGGTGGGATTTCCTGCCTAGGTGTTCTGGGATACATAGAGGGCAGTGCGGAAGGAAGGAAGGAAGGAAGGAAGGAAGGAAGGAAGGAAGGAAGGAAGGCCCTTTGCCAACTTCTAACAAATACGGCTTATGCTTGGTCTCTTGGGAGCATGGTTTGAAATCAGTCTCTTTCATGGATATGCTGTATATATAGTACACTACCTGCCATGTGTTGCTGTGGCCAAGCTTTCCTCCCCCTTCCTCTCCTCCTTTCTTTCTCTCCTTCATTCCCTCCCTCCCTCTTTCCGTTCTTTCTTCCCTTTTTCTTCTCTCCTTCCTTCCTTCCTTCCCTACCTCTTCCTTCCCTTTTTCTTTCCCTTTCTCTCCTTCCTTCCTTCTCTATTTCTCTTTCCTGCCATCCCTCCCTCTTTCTTCCTTCCCTGATGGCGGGTGAGCCCCCTCACCGGACCCACCATTGTGCTGCCCATTCCCAGCTCCTGCTTCGTGTGTGTGTGTGTGTGTGTCAACCTAAATCAGGGCTGTCCAACTGCCGGCCCTGCAGGTGTTTTGGACTTCAACTCCCAGAAATCCTAGCCAGTTTACCAGCTGTTAGGATTTCTGGGATTTGAAGTCCAAAACACCTGCAGGGCCGGCAGTTGGACAGCCCTGATTTAGGTTGACACACACACACACACACACGAAGCAGGAGCTGGGAATGGGCAGCACAATGGTGGGTCCGGTGAGGGGGGGGGGCTCACCCGCCATCAGGGAAGGAAGAAAGAGGGAGGGATGGCAGGAAAGAGAAATAGAGAAGGAAGGAAGGAGAGAAAGGGAAAGACGACACAGCTGGACTTGACCCCTTCCAGCCCGGCTTCCGTATTGGGCATGGGACGGAGACCGTGCTTGTCGCCATTACAGACCAACTTCGCCGCCAGTTGGACCGGGGTGGATCAGCCCTGCTTGTCTTGCTAGATCTGACAGGAGCATTTGATACCGTAGACCACGCACTGTTGACCCACCGTTTAGCCGGTTCCGGGGTCGGGGGGACCGCCCTTAAATGGGTGGCCTCCTTCCTCTGTGACCGGGGACAACATGTGGAGGGGGGCGGGGAAGTCTCCGGGAGACTTCCACTTAACTGTGGGGTCCCCCAGGGGGCTATCCTCTCCCCCTTATTATTCAACATTGATATGCGCCCCCTGGCCCAGCTGGCCCGCGACTTTGGTCTGGAGTGTTATCAGTATGCTGATGACACCCAGCCTCTGCTGAGAATGGACGGCAGGCCAGACTCCGTACCCGATTGTTTCCATCAATGCCTTGAAGCCGTGACTGGTTGGCTGCGTGCCAGCCGGCTGAAGGTGAACCCGTCGAAGACAGAGATCCTGTGGCCTGGTCGGCCTGGGCTGGGTGGGTGCTGGTTGCCTACCCTGGATAGTGAGCGACTTAGCCCGTCAACCTTGGTTAAGAGCTTGGGGGTTCCGTTGGACTCCTCGCTGACCATGGAGACTCAGGTCTCCTCGGTTAGCAGGACGTCATTCTTTCACCTCCGACAGGCTAGGCGACTGGCACCCTACCTGTCCAGGAACAACCTGGCCACGGTAATCCAAGTGACGGTCATCTCAAGGTTAGACTACTGTAACGCCCTCTACGTTGGCCTTCCCTTGTCGACAATCCGGAAACTCAAGCTAGTGCAGAATGCCGCCGCTCGCTTGCTGGCGGGATCGCCAGTGAGGGAGCACATCAGGCCCATCCTCCGGCAACTGCACTGGCTTCCTATTGAGTACCGAATTGCCTTCAAGGTGTTGGTACTGACCTTTAAGGCCTTACACGGCCTAGGGCCTGCGTACCCGAGGGACCGCCTTACCCCGTATTCTCCCCCGAGAGCACTGCGTTCAGATGAACAGAATCTGCTACAGGTACCATCAATCCGCTCCTGCCATCTGTCGACAGCCAGGCAAAGAGCTTTTTCTGTGGCAGCTCCGGTGCTCTGGAACTCCCTCCCGGACAGCACCCGGGCCATTCCGGAGCTGGCCCCCTTCCGAAGGGCTTGCAAGACCGCCCTCTCTGGACTGGCCTTTAATGAGGCATATCGGTTTTATGAAACGTGCCTGTATGTCATCCGACACCTGTGATCTGACGTAATGCGTTTCTAATATGTTTTATGTTTTTACTGTAGGGCCACATGTCTACTTGTCCGTGACATGCCGCCCGTCTATTTTATTGTCATCCCCCGAGCCTGCAGGAAGGAGCGGAATATAAAACTGAAATAATAAATAAATAAACAAAACACCTGCAGCAGGGCCGGCAGTTGGACAGCCCTGACCCCCATCCCACTCCGAAAGCCCTGCTCTCCATCTTTTATGCATGGGCATCATACCTGTGTTCCGAATAGTTCAAAGAGATCACCAGGCACATCAGCCTAACAACCGAGGAGCCGGCTTGCAGGAGTACGAGTGGTGGGTCTATTTTCCCACTCAGGAGAAGACGGACTCACGCGAGTCCCCCACCCTTCTCAGGAAGACCACCCATGCGGGAAAGGTCGCCCTCTCCCTCTCGAGGGCCTGCTGACCACCCCAGAGACTCGCGTGGGTGGGGGGGGGGTGCCCAGCCACCTCCAGGAGGGCCGCCCTTCCAGGCCGGGGCAGGCCTGGCTCTCCCAACAAAAGTACCCGCAAGTGGGGGGGGGGGCGTGAACGTGGGGTGCGCTCTTCCTAGAACGCGGGGGGTTCGGGGGGGGCTGTGGTGGTCCCGCTCCTTCTGCAGAAGGAAGAGAAGGCTCCAGCAGGCACTCCGGGCTTCCTCTGGGGGGGGGGGGAGGGGGCCTTGGGCGGGGAGGGGCGGGGCAGGGCGGCCAGGCTCCCCTCCCCCTTCTCCTCCTTCCTTTCCCCTCAGACCCCGGAGGCGAGATCGACGCGCGGCCAGGGCTCTGCGAGCGGACGCCAAGCCGAGGAGGCGCCTCCTGCGGGGCTCCGGGAGGGAAGGAGGGAGAGCCCGCCCCGCCGCCGGACCCTCGCCTCCTGCCTGGACTCCTCGCGGAGGGAGGGGGGCATGAGCCCCTGGCCCTCTTTCCCCCCACCCCCACCCCCACCCGGCGAAGGGATGCGTGTCTGCCCCTGGGGCGGGCTGTGGCCCCCCCTCCTCCTCCTCGCCTGCCTCCCCCTCCTCGCCCAAGGTAAGGCGCCCCCTCCCCCTCCCCTCCCCTCCTCGCACACGCGCCGCTGCTGCTGCCCGCCCCCGCCCCCCCGGAGCCCCCCCTCCCCGCTTTCGGAGCCTGTGCAGCCCCCTTTGTCCCTTTTCCTCCAAGAGGAGCCGCCCGGGTCGGGAGGGGGGGCGGCCTTCCTTCCTTCCCGACGCCCACCCGGCCTCCGCAAGAGCCAGGCGTCGCCCCCCGCCCCCTCCTCCTCCGGGGGGGTTTCCGCCCGCTCTCCTCCCTCCGCCCCCCCCCCGTGGCCCCTCCTTCCTCTCGTGAAGCCGGCCGGCCGGCGTGGCCCCTCCCTCGTGGGGTGGACTAGATGGCCCTCCTCGGGCTCCTCCCTCCCTCCCTCCCTCCTCCCTGCTTCCCTGGCTCTCTCCTTCTGGGGATGGTTTCCTGATTCTGGGGAGGTGGGAGGGGGCGTCCTGACTGGGGGGGGGGGGCGCCGCCTGAGCCACGATGAGAACCCCCCCCACGGAGCCCACCCAGGCTGAAGGTGCGTCCGCGCCAGGCCTGGGCCAACTTGGGCCCCCTCCCCCCTGGTGTTTTGGACTCGAACTCCCACCATTCCTCACAGCCGTAGGCAGCTGGGGGGGGGGGCTGTGTGGAATGGGGGGAGTTCAAGCCCAAAACACCTGGGGGGAGGGAGGGGGGCATGTTGGCCCAGGCCCAAATACTGTAGAATTCCTACAGTTGGACACTCTGCCTTAACTGTGATTGTTATCCCATGCTGTGAAGTCATGGGAGCTGTAGTTTCGTGAGGTCTCCAGCCTCCTAGGCCAAAGAGAGCAGGTTCCCCCCCAGGCTACAGGTCCAAGGGCTCCAGAGTACCGAAACCCGGCCACAAATGTGCCACCCAACTATTTATGTATGCCAGGCTTTTCTGCCCCGCCTTCCTCAACTCCAGAGGGGACGGGGGGCTTTACAACACGGGCAGCCACTCGACACCTCCCAAGCAGCCCCCCCCCCCCCACACACACACGATCTTAAACTCTGAGGTGGTTCCTAGTGGAAGAGGCATGGTCAAGAGCCTGGGAGTCCTCTTGGACCCTCTGCGGACAATGCAGGCCCAGGCCTCCGCGGTTAGCAGAACCACTTTTTTTCACCTGCGGCTGGCTAGACGGTTGGCACCCTATCTATCTAGGGACGACCTAGCTACGGTGATCCAGGCCACGGTCATCTCAAGACTGGACTACTGTAATGCCCTCTACATGGGCCTGCCTTTGTCCGCGATCCGGAAGCTCAAGTTCGTCCAGAATGCGGCTGCTCGACGTCTCCCCGGTTGCTCCAGTGAGATGTCATATAACACCAATTTTGCAGCATCGTCACTGGCTGCCGATTGAGCACCGGATCACTTTCAAAGGGATGGTTCTTACCTTCAAGGCCTTGTGTGGTCCAGGGCCGGCGTATCTGAGGGACCGCCTCGCTCCCACCAACCCCAGAGATCTCTCTGCTCAGAGGATCAAGGCCTATTGGAAGGTCCCAGTTTTATGACCTTCCGCTTAACAGCGACCAGGCGCAGAGCTTTTTCGGTTGTGGCGCCCTCTCTCTGGAAAGCCTTGCCAACCGAAGTCTGCGCCCTGTGGGACTACTTGAAACTTCCGAACGCTCTTCAAGGGTAACCCCAAGAAGAGTGCATTGAAGTAGTCTATTCGGGATGTAACCAGAGTGTGGGCGACCGTGGCCAACTCTGACTCCCCAAGGTATCGGGAATTAATTAGCCACCTTAATGAATGCACCTTCACTCTCTTAGAATTGAGTAGAGGGCTGGCTCTCAAGGAAGGTCAGGGCGGGGTGAGGATCCCTTGCCCAAAATGCCGGGGAATAGGTATGGTTTCCATTTCATGTTTTTTCAGCTTTCTAAATATTTGCAAATACATACAGAGGTATCTGGGAAATGGCACCAAAGCCTAAACACAAAACCCATTGGTTATGCCTCATATATACACCTTATTGCCACACCCTGAAGGTGATTGGATAGTCAACATTGGTCATGATTTTGTGCATCAGGTGAAGTTTGTGGAAATTGAGCCCCAGAAACAAAGGTGAACCGTAGGGACACACCTGGATTTGGAATTCCAGGAAAAGGATGCTCAGCCCATAGAAGCATTGGCACCGCAATGTACAGACACAATGGAACTAATTGTAGATCTGCCATAAATCCTGGCTCAGTATTTACTACTCCCCCTTTTTAGCCGTGCCAGGAGTGACTTGAGAAACTGCAAGTCGCTTCTGGTGCGAGAGAATTGGCCGCCTGCAAGGACATTGCCCAGGGGACATTGCCCGGATGTTTTGATGCTCTATCATCCTTGAGGGAAGGAGGCTTCTCCCTTGTCCCCTTTGCATGAGGAGCTGGAGCTGACAGACGGCTTCAAACCTGTCGGTCTTCAGTCCTGCCGGCACCGGGCTTTAACCCACGGGGCCACCGAGGGCTCCTGTTTACTGGTGTTTCTTTTAGAGAAAGAAAACTTTAATTGGTATTAATTTGTCGTGGGGCCTGAGCCCAGGATTGGCGGCATTCGCTTGTACGAGCTCAAGACTGCCGTTGCAGTGGACACACACACACACACACACACACACACACTTAAGGTAGGATAACACCCTGTGGTGAACCCAAAGGGGATTGTTTTGGAGTAGACGTGCCCAGGTCAGCCAAGCAGGCCGCACGCTGCGGAAGGCTTGGTAGACTTTCTCCCGACCTCAGCATTGTTTTTGAACAGAAGAAGACAAAAGCTTTGCCAGGAGACAAAGGTCCGTCTTAGGGGCCTCTCCTCCCCCGATGATGACCCCCCTTGAAGGCGTCCTCCCGGGAAGGCATTTTCCTGCCTGAGGGAACAGCAATGCACTGCCACCAATTCAAGGCACCCAGCCTGTCTCTCAAGGCAGCCAATGTGTTCGGCAAGGCGGCATAATGGGATGATGCGTGTCCTTTCAGCAACGCAAAAACCTTCCACCTGAGGTTCACGGCCCCGGTGGCACAAAAGGTTAAATCCATTCAAATCCAGGGAGAGCCCGTTCTCTCACACCAGAAGCAACTTGCAGGTTCTCAAGTCGCTCCTGGCACACACAAAGATTGACTCACTCTACGTAAGAGTTACTTCTGACTCAAAAATCACTCAGAAATCCACTTCCCTCTCAGGTGCCTATAGCAAAAATGGTAGTGCAGGGAGACCATGTGGCACTGCGCTGAGGCAATAGGAGCGAACGGCACAGGCCTGGAATGGGCGCACCCGCCTGGAAAGGGGCCCAGGAGTTTCCCTCGATCACAAGCTGAACACGAGTCAAGGGTGTGACTCTAGGCTGCATCCATAGCCTAGAGTCTAGGCTGAGCAGAGTGTCGAGATGGATGGGAATCAGAGTCGCACTCTCTTCCGCCTTGGCCAGACTTCGCCTGGAATGGGACTCTGGTTCTGGACACTGCAGTTCAAGAAGGAGATCGACGATCTAGATGGCAGGTATGGGCAAACCCAGGCCTGGGGGCTGGATGCGGCCCCTTTTCTCAGGCCCTCCTCTCTCTCTCTCTCTCTCTCTCCATCCTATCCTTCCATTTTTCTTTCTTTCCTTCCTCTTTCCCTCCCTCTATTCCTTCCTTACGTCCTTCCCCCCCCTTTCTTCTGCTTCCACCTTTTCGTATTTCTTTCCTTCCCCCTTTCCTTCCTTCCTTTTTGTCTTTCCTTCCTTCTCCCTTCCCTCCCTCCCTCCCCTTCCGTCTTTCTCTTCCTCCCTCCCTCCCTCCCTTCCTTCTCTTTTTCCTTCCTCCTTCCTCCCTGGGGGATATTTAGCTGGGAGAAGAGAAGGTCCAGAGGGGACACGAGAGGCATGTTTCAGGATTTAAAAGGGTGTCCCTTTGAAGAGGAGGGGGGGGAGACGGACCCTCCTGCTGCTCTAGAGGCCCCCAAGGGAGCCATGGGCTCAAAGGGCAGGGAAGGGGATCCGGAAGGCTAGGAAGCACTTCCTGGAGCGGCATAGGCTGCCTGGGAGCGTGGTGGAGCCTCCTTCTCTGGGGGCTTTTCCACAGAGGCTGTCTATCGGGAGTGCTTTGGTTGTGCCCTCTTGCATGGTCAGGGGTTGGACTGGGTGGCCCTCGGGGGTCTCTTCCAGGTCTAGAATTATATCTCAGGAGTTGGCACTACGAGGTCTAAGGGAGACGCGCTTCCTTTCCCGTCCACCCTCCCATCCTGAAGAAGGCAGGCCTTTTGGGGATCCAGGCGTTCCCTGCCTCGTTCACTTTCTGCCTCCAAAAGAGACAAGGAAGGGGGGGGGGGGGAGGGCAAGGAAGGGACTTGGGGGGACCCCCTCCTTCCCAGCCCACGCACCGCACTCCAGCACACCAGGCAGCCCCCAAGTTGGAGCGTTTGCCGGTGCCTGAGCGAGGACGTGTCCAGGAAAGGGCGCCCCTCGTGATCAAAGGTTTGGAAGCCAAGCGACTGGAAGAGCTGGGTGTGCTTCGCCTGCAGAAGAGGCCGCTGAGAAGAGCACGAGCGCCCTGCTTAAGTACTCGAAAGGCTTTCAGGGTGACAAAGGGGCAAGCCTATTTTCTGCTGCTCTAGAGACGAGGACGCAATGCAGCAGTGGATTCTGAGAGCAGCAAAAGAGCTTTTCCTTAAACGTGAGGAAGAAGCTCTTGATGGTCAGGGTGGTCTGAGAGCGGAGTACGCTGCCCCGGAGTCCGGCCGAGTCTCCTTACCTGGACGTGTTTAAGCAGAGGCTGAATGGCCATCTGCCAGGGGTGCTTTCGGTGTTCCTGCCTGGTAGGGGGGTTGTTTGTTTGTTTGTTTGTTTATTTATTTGACTTGTACACCGCCACTCCCAGGGGCTCGGGGCGGGTTACAGCAATTCGATGCAACATAAAACAATAGAGCAATAAACATTAAAAACATCGTTAGAACTCAAAGGCCTGTCTACACAAGAAGGCCTTGCTTGCACGCTTTGCGAAAAGTGACCAGACTTCGCAAGGCCCGAGTCTCGGGGGGCAGATCATTCCACAAAGCTGGGGCGATGATAGAGAAAGCCTTTATGCTAGGAAGAGCTAAGAGATTCTGATCTTCTGATCGCAGTGATCTCCCGGGACTCTATGGGGACAGGCGATCCCTGTCACGATGCAGGGTCTCGGCCCGGCCCCTTAATCACACACACAGAGACGGTAATCAGCTAACTATTTATTGAATAATAAAAAACAGGTGAAAAGGGTAATTGTCCATAAAAAGTATCAAAATAGCAAAGAAGCAAAGAGTTCGTAGTTGAATCCAAAGGCAAGGCTTGACAAGGCTCCGCAAAACAAAGCGGATCAAAACAGACTTGGTCCGTGGCAAAGGCAAACAAGGCAAGGTTCATGAACGTAGACCCAAGAAACTTCTTGGCATGGCCCGAGCCCAAATCCTGGCTCCGGGGTACTTCGCTCGCTTCACTCCCTTCTGATCAGAAGTGGCCGAGCTACTGAGGATCCTTTCCCACGGATCCTATACTTAATTCCCTTGGCGCGGCCCCCGACGCTCTAGGCTGCGCCGCCAATCTGTGCTACGGGATCTAGCGCTTCTCTGGCGCTCTAGGCTACGGTGCCAATCTCTCCTGCTGGACTCAATGCTCCGTCTCCTATCAAAGCCTCCCAGCACCTGGGTCGCTATCTTCGTGAGAGCCGAACTCCCTTTCGGCTTCCATGGGCTCATCCACTGTTTCCCTGATCCTTTCCTGCGACCCGAAACCACCTGGTTTCTCATACTGATCTGAGTCAGCACTCTCAGGGTCAGCTTGACCTTCCCAGCTATCATAGCCGTCAGGCCATTCATCATCCCAGGCCAAGCTCTCTGTGGGAGAGGAAGGCCCAGCTACCTCGCCATCCCCTTCCTCCATGTCCTCATCAGCTGCAGCTGGCCCTAATGCAAGTGGGACCCCCGGTGCTGCCCCCTGCCCCCCAGGCACGAAAGGGAACTGGGTTGCTACAATCCCTCAAGTTCACTGGCCCCAGACCATGTAAGGCCTTGAAAGTTAGAACTAATACTTTGAAAGTGATCCGGGACTCAATTGGTAGCCAGTGCAGACCCTGCAGAACCGGGGTGATACGAAAACTCACGGGCTCCCCCGCGAGTAGCGGGGCTCCATCATTCTACACTAGCTTGAGTTTCCGAATCACCGTCAAAGGCAGGCCAATGTAGAGCACGTTACAATAGTCAAGCCTTGAGATGACCCTATGCCTGGATCACCGTGGCCAGGTCGTTCCGAGACAGATAGGGGGGCAGCCGCCTAGCCTGTCACAGATGGAGAAAATGCTGTTCTGCTGACAGCGGAGATTTGGGCCTTCATAGACAGCAGAGGGTCCAAAAGGACTCCCAGGCTGTTTACTGCTGATGACGGGCGTAGTGCCTCGCCATCCAGGGTCGGCAGCTGGAGATCCCTATCGCCCGTACGGCCCAGCCAGAAGATTTCCGTCTTCGCTGGATTCACCTTCAACCTACTGGCTCACAGCCGTCCAGTAACGGCTTCAAGGCACAGATGGAAATTATTGGGTACGGAGTCCGGCCAGCCCTCCATCCTCAGAATGAGCTGGGTGTCATCAGTGTACTGATGGCACTCAAGTCCGAAGCTACGCACCAGCTGAGCAAGTGGCCGTATATAGATGTTAAATAACAGCGGGGAGAGTATGGCCCCCTGAGGGATCCCACAAAACAGGGGGGAACCCCCAGAGGTCAACTCACCCCACCTCACTTGCTGTTTCCGATTGTGGAGGAAGGAGGGCAGCCGATTTAAAGCTGTCCCCCTCACTCCAACGACGGCAAGGCGGTGAGTCAAGAGATCGTAATCAACAGTATCAAACGCCTCTGTGACATCCAATAACACAAGCAGTGCCAATCTGCCTTGGTCAAGCTGGCAGCACAGCTGGTCTGTGATGGAAACCAAAACCATCTCCGTCTCATGCCCGAATGGAAGCCAGACTGGAAGGGATCTAATCCGGCTGTGTCCGTTAGGAAGGATTGTAACTGCTCCACTGCTGCCCTCTCAATTACCTTACTGAGAAACGACAGATTCGATGGATCTAACCCTGGTTTCTTCAGCAGTGGAGAAACCACAGCCTCTTTTAAACCCTCCGGAAAGACTCCTTGCTCAAGGGAGCCATTAACTATGTTCAACAGAAGGTCACGCAACCCCTCCAGGCAAGATTGTACAAGCCAGGAGGGGCATGGATTGAGGGAGCATGTGGTTGGTCTAGTTGCAGCTACAATCCTGTCAACATCCTCTGCGTCCAGTGGGTGGAACTGGTCGAGGGTGGGCCCAGCGAGTGGCCACGGAGTCTCAAGTTCACTTACTGTATCAATTGTGGCTGGGAGGTCCCAGCGGAGGGTCAAGATCTTGTCTGCAAAGTAGCTCTGAAAAGCCTCAGCGGTAAGGGCCCGATCATCATTTTTTTGGATGGTAGGGACCATTGTCAGCAACCAAATTATTTTAAATAATTGTGCTGGGCGTGAGCTTGCAGATGCTATCATGGTTGCGTAATGTGATTTTTTTGCCTCCTTGATAGCAAGCTCATAAGCATCCATAAACTGCTTATAGGCTGATCTTGATCCTTCGTCACCACCACATGCACTCTAGTCGTCTCTTCTCTCATTTCATTGATCGGAGTTCCTCAGTAAATCAAGGCGATCAACTTCTACGAGGTCGGAGAAGGCGTCTAGGGGCAATCTCGTCAAGTGCAGTGGGCAGTTTGGTGTTCCATGCGATCGAGATGCTGGCAGGCTCCAGATCCCTCAGAGCATTCAGGAACCTGTCAGGTTCCATAAGTCTCTTCGGGCGAACCCAAATTTGTTCGGCGCCCTTGCAAGGTGGCGGAGTGAGCTCTAAGCGGATTCTCAAGGCACAGTGGTCCGACCATGGTACCTCTGTAACAGAGGCTAGGGTCACTTGGACTCCAGCGCTGAAGACCAAGTCCAAAGTGTGCCCTGCCTGATGTGTGGGCCCAGAACCACATAACGAGAGGCCAAGTGTCTCCATGGTCGACACGAGGTCCCCAGCTGCTGTGGAAAAGGAGTCTGCATCGGCATGGACGTTGAAGTCTCCCAAGACCATGAGTCTGGGGAACCTCAAGGCCGACACAGTCTCTAGCAGCTGGGATAGACTTTCTGCTGGTTTGCTAGGCGCACGGTACACCATCAGAAAGGCTATACTCTCCTGCGAATCCCATACCAGGCCAGCACTCTCAATCCCCGCAGCTATCGGTGTTGGAACTGCCCTGAGAGGTAACAGGTCACGAGAGAGTATCGCTACACCACCTCCCCACTTCCCGTACCTGTTCTGGTGGGTGACAACATATCCCGGGGATGTCAGTTCTTGAAGGATGGTTTCATCCCCGTCCTGCAATCATGTTTCGGTGACACAATACAGATCAGCTTCCATATCAGCAAAAAACTCCCTGATAGTTGCCGTCTTGTTCCTGACGGATCTCGCATTCACCAGCACCAGAGAGGAAGGGGAAGTAACTGGGTGGCCCTTGTGATCTCTTCCCACTCTATGACTTCTGCAATGTGCTCTATATTATACTATCTCTATACTTAGTTTGGAAACTCCGGGGAATTCAAAATATTGTCAGCCAGATTGGTTAGAGGTGCACCCAGGAGAGCACGTTGTTACGCAGCGGTGTGGTCTGCCTAACGCTCATGTCCATGAGCTCAAGAAATACGCCAGACCAGCAGAGGTAAAATTGAAGAAAACAAATCTTTACTCTTGACCTTTACTCTATCACCACCCCACACCACACAGAAAATAACACAAGCAGTTATAGGCCCTTGGGTGTGGCACTAGGTTGCTGATTGCCTGTTAACCCAGGTGCACAGCATTATCACATACATAGCATACATAGCATTTTCATTCACACATAATATTGGTCCTGCAAGGACTTATCGTAACACCCCTCCTTGTGTTAATGAAAAGCTTTACATATACAACATCAGCAATGTCAACACGAGTGTAAGTGCTAATAAACAATAATCGACTGATTCTTTATCTTTGGCCTGTTGCCTCTTTTCTTTCTCTTCATCAGGCAAACTCTCAACTTCCTCATAAGTTTGAGGCTCGTTGTTAACCAAACACACCCTGACCTGCCGAATTTGTAACCAGTCAGGTGCTTTTCTTTTCCTAGTTGATCTTCTCAAGCCCATGTTTTGGCTAGTTCCTACCCCAGGATCTTGTTCCTCCTCCTCATCCGATGACTTAGATCTCTTCATTCCTTTTATCTGAGGTCTACTCATACGTTCAGAAGTTGTTGCAACACTTTCTTCCTCTCTTATTGAGGCTTGTGCCTCCTCATGAGTACTCTCATTTGCGATAGGAAGAAATACCTCATGGTTAGCATGGATTTTGTCCCAATTCTGTGGACATGCAAAATTACCTGACCTTGAAATGACTATTGACCCATCATCATCTAAGAATCTCCATACTTTTGCCCCCTGAGCATATCCCACCATGATCAGCTTCCTGGATTTATCCTGGCCTTTCCTTCTGATTGCTTTGGGCACTAGGACCCAAGCTTGAGTCCCAAACACTCTCAAATGATCCAGTGGAGGTCTCTTACCATACAAAAGAAAATAAGGAGTTTCCTGAATAGGTTCAGACCACAATCTGTTAATTAAATAATTGGCTTATTCATTGCCTCTCCCCATAAGTTGGCTGGTAAACCAGAATCTGCCAACAGAGAATCCTTCACAGTTTGTATCTTCCTCACAAACCTCTCAATTTTCCCATTCTCAGCACTTTGGTATGGGCAAGTGAGCCGGTGTTTTATCCCCTCCTTCTTCAAGAAATCTGCCAAATTATGTGATGTGAATTCTCCTCCTCTATCTGATTGCAAGGCTTTCACATTCACTTCAAATTGTCTCTTAACATAGGCCACCCAGTTCTTGAATATTTCAAACACTTCACTTTTGTGTTTTAACAGAAAACACCATGAAAAATTAGAAAAATCATCCAAAATACATAAACAATACACAGCCCCTCCTTTACTAGGAGAAAATGGTCCAATTAAGTCTGCATGTACCAGCTGAAAAGGCTTTTCTGACATTCTTAAGCTCTTTTTACTTATTGGTGCAGACTGAACCTTTGTTCTTTTACAAACAATACAATCAAGAAAATGCTTGCAGTTATTCAACTTTAAACCTTCACTGCATTCCTGCATTTTGCTCAATACTTTAAAACTTGGATGTCCCAAAACTCTGTGCAGTTCATGTATACACTTATTATGCAATGGAGTGTTTTTGCCAACTATATTCACACTGCATGCATCCTTTTGTTCCAACACATATATACCATTCTGTATTCTTCCTGTACCATACAGTTTGGTCCCTTTCAGGATTTTAACTTTGCCTTCTGAAAAAAAATAACATCAAACCCTTCACTATCAAGTTTACTCACTGATAGGAGATTAAACTCGACCTGTGGTACAAAATACACATCCTTTAGTGTTATGCCCAAACATTTAACATAAACTTCTCCTTTTACTTGAACAGAATAATGCTTCCCATCAGCAAGACTTACATTCAAACCATCCAGCTTATGAAACTTTTTAAACAAAGTCTTATCATTCACAATGTGTTTTGAGCACCCTGAGTCAACATAAAAATGTCTTTCTGCTCAGGTCTTTTGTCTGTTTGCCCAATTTTCACATGCGATGACCCCCTCCTCACATGTTGCTGTACCTTTTGTTTGTCCCGTAACCTTGGGCATTCTCGTTTAAGATGTTTTGGAGAATTACAGATAAAACATCTCCTTACAGCACAAACAGTCTCCTTCTCTTGCTCCGCTGTATTTACAACCGGCTGTCTCTGCTGAGCAATCCCAGCTGTGCTTGCAGCCTCCATACTGCGGTTCTTTCGTCGATCCCAGTCTGAAATTAACCTGGCACAAATATACTGCAAATTAAGCTGAGCCTGTGGGAGTGACTCCAAGGAATTTACTATTCCGTCAAAGGAATCATCCATTGAAGACAGAACAATAAAGCATTTGTTTGCTTCAGTAAGTCTGAAGTCTCTCTGCTCCAAATCCATGAACAGGCTTTGCAAACACTGCAAATGGTCCTTCAGCTCCTCTCCAGCCTGAAGACGCTTTCTGTACAGCCTCCTGGCTAGTACAGCCACAGTTGCCGCAGAGTCAGAGACATGCACCGCTTTCAACCGCTCCCAAATAGCATGTGCAGAGGGCAAACTGCAAACGTGGACCAGCTGCTCATCATCCACTCCGAGGATGAGGGTTGCCTTGGCCTTCTCCTGGGCTCTTTGCTGCTCTGCATTAGGGTCTTGTGGTGGTGGGTTCGAAATACATTCCCACAGGGATTCCCTCCTCAAGTAACTCTCCATACGCACCTTCCACATAGAGTAGTTACTGCCATTCAACCTGGCAATGGGAAATGCTGCCAGATTCACTCCTGGAGCCATCTTTCCGGCACAAAATTCCAAAATAAAAGAGTAAAGTCAAACCTGGTCTTTTCCAAAAGCAAAATATGGACTATGCAGCATCAATGCTGACTGAGGCTAGGCTTTAGACCATCCGTCTGTCTGGGTGTCTGGGCCCATAACCTGTTACGCAGCGGTGTGGTCCGCCTAACGCTCATGTCCATAAGCTCAAGAAATACGCCAGACCAGCAGAGGTAAAATTGAAGAAAACAAATCTTTACTCTTGACCTTTACTCTATCACCACCCCACACCACACAGAAAATAACACAAGCAGTTATAGGCCCTTGGGTGTGGCACTAGGTTGCTGATTGCCTGTTAACCCAGGTGCACAGCATTATCGCATACATAGCATACATAGCATTTTCATTCACACATAATCTTGGTCCTGCAAGGACTTATCATAACACACGTCACACCCATTTTGAAGTCACTTCACTGGTTGCCCAGGTAGGTCCCTTCCACACGGCTTTGAACTGGATTATGGCAGTGTGGACTCAGATAACCCAGTTCAAAGCAGATATTGTGGATTATCCGCCTTGATATTCTGGGTTATGTGGCTGTGTGGTTGGGCCCATAGTTTTCGTGCAAAGTACAAAGTGTTGGTTATATTGTTAAAGCCCTACATGGTCTGGACCAAGGTGCCCGCAGGATCTCTCTTCTTTCCAATCTGCCCCGTACGCTTAGGTCCTCTGAGAACATAGACGTCAACAACCCAGAACTCGACACCAGACGAGATTGTGGAAAGGCCTGCCATTGAACATGCTGCGCAAATTTGAAAATGCATTAAAGATCTCTCTCTCTCTCTCTCTCTCTCTCTCTCTCTCTCTCTCTCTCTCTCTCTCTCTCTCTCTTCCAGCAGGACTGCCCAATCTATTCTAAACTATTAATTTTGAATTGACATTTTAATAAATATGGATTTTAAAGTGTAATGGTTTGTATTTTAATCTTCTCTTTAAGTGTTTTAAATCTATGTGTTTTGAATGGTTTTGTGTAGCTTTAATTATATATTGCATTTCAATTCTATATTGTGCCTCCCTCCGCCGTGGGAAAGGTGGGTAAGAAATACAATGTGCCCAAGGACATAATTCTTAGCCGTGTTTTATTAGTTATATCAGGGCTGTCCAACTGGCGGCCCTGGGGCCGGATCCGGCCCCCCAGCCTGTTGGACACGGCCCCCGCTACCACCGCTACCCCAAGCAAGATTTTTTCAAAAAAAAAAATCAAATTTTTTTTGAAAAAAAATGGCGGCCGGGGGGGGGGGAGGAGGAGGAGGCGGGACAGGGAGGAGGAAGAGAGCTGGCTCCTCCTCCCTGCCTGTATCGCCCCCTCCGTCCCTCTCTCGGCGGCACCGATGCGATGCAGTTTGCATTGGCGCCACCGAGAGAGGGAGAAAGGGGCGGTACAGGGAGGAAGAGCCAGCTCTCTTCCTCCTCCCTACACCACCCCCTTTTCTCTCTCGGCGGCGCCGCTGCAAACTGCCTCGCAACGGCGCCGCCGAGAGAGGGAGAAGGGGCGATCCAGGCAGGAGGAGACAGCTGGCTCCTCCTCCCTGCCTGCATCGCCCCTCCGTCCCTCTCTCGGCGGCGCCGGTGCGATGCAGTTTGCATTGGCGCCGCCGAGAGAGGGAGAAAGGGGCGGTACAGGGAGGAGGAAGATAGCTGGCCCCTCCTCCCTGTAGCGCCGCCTTGTCCCTTTCTCGGCGCCGCCGCTGCAAACTGCCTCGCAACGGCGGCGCCGAGAAAGGGACGGAGGGGCGATCAAGGCAGGGAGGAGGAGCCAGCTGTCTTCCTCCTGCCTGGATCGCCCCTTCTCCCTCTCTCGGCGGCGCCGCTGAAAAATGCCTCGCAACGGCGCCGCCGAGAAAGGGACGGAGGGGCGATAGAGGCAGGAGGAAGACAGCTGGCTCCTCCTCCTTCGCCCCTCCTCCTTCCCCGCACCGCAGCGGCGTCCGCTGGGAGGAGGAGGGGCGACGGAGGAGGAAGTCAGCTGGCCCCGCCCCGCCCCCACCCCGCCCCCCGCTATCTGCCCTGCCCCCCGCTCACTGATCACCTGCGGCCCCCCCAGGTGATCAGTGACACTTCTTCCGGCCCTTGGGCCGGAAGAAGTTGGACAGCACTGAGTTATATTATGTGTATGTTTTATGAACTATGTTGTGAGCCGCCCCGAGCCACTGGGATTGGCGGCAGATAAAACTGGATAAATAAATAAATAATTGGTGGATCGATTGAGCCTTTCCTCAAACTCCCACAATTGTTTCTCTTTGAATCCACGCTGTGTGTAAGTGTGACATGTTGTCCTGATTCCTGTTGGTCATTCCCAGCCAGGCTGAATTCCTTGGCATTTAGATAAAGCCCATGGACTCAATGTTTGGGCAGGGTGATGGTGCGGCTTGAATGTTCGACTAGGGTTTTAGGAGGTCGGGGTCCAAATCCCTGCTCAGCCAAAGAGACCCATTGGGTGAACTTGGGCAGGTCACATTCATCCCCCTGCTATCTTTGATCTGATTTAAAGCCAAATCAATGTATTGATATCATGCCAACCTTAGACCACAATCCTGTGTCAATAAAATGACCATTTAGAATGGGAATAAAGCACAACCGCCACGTTGATGCATTCCTACATAAAATCGCAGGTAATTGAGAGCTCTATTGCTTTTAATGGGCTGAATACTGAAGATATTGGAAAGTGGGCGTCGCTTGTACAAGAGGCCCTAAAGGAATAGGTGAAGCCATTGACCGTAGACCGGTTCTGTCGACACAGGGATTCATTCTAAAACAGAATAAGGACATTGACCTCATATGCCTTCTTGTTTAGGAACTGAGTGCACACCTGGTTGCCACCCGGTGAATGGGTTTTGTGACGCTCCAAACGAATGCAGGTGAGTTAACCAACATCATTGTAGCTATTCCTTCCCTTGCAATAGGATTTGCATTTTTACTTCAATTCCAACAAGTGTAATTTGTCTGGAAAATGTGGTGTAGTGACTAATGTGACTCTGTGGTAATTTTATACACACTTGATTTATTATAGTTTTAGCAAGAAATAATTTCTTTTTTTAAAAAAATCTACTAATAGAAGATAAAGTTTTCTGTCAGGAAAAACATGAGATGAAATGTTTCCCAATACAATGAAACAAAAAAGAGTTGTATATCATTGTAAAGTAGAGTCTCGCTTATCCAATATAAACGGGTCAGCAGAATGTTGGATAATAAGGAGGGATTAAGGAAAAGCCGATTAAACATCAAATTATGTTATGATTTTACAAATTAAGCACCAAAAATCAACAAATTGGCAGAAAAAACAGTTCAATGCATGGTAACATTATGTAGTAATTACTGTATTTACGTATTTAGTCCCAAAACATTGCAATGTACTGAAACAGCTGTGGATCCAGGCGAGAAACAGACTGTGTTGGATAATACAGAACATTGGATAAGCAAAGGTTGGATAAGCAAGAATCGACTGTACTTATTCAGTGGCAGGACAGAGCTCCCCTCGTTTGACCCTGTTATTTTCTAAAATAAGCTAATGTTCAGTATTTCAGTCTTAGATCATAACCTAGAGTTACAGCGCCATAACTGATTTGTATTTAGTAAGACTTTGTAGTCTTACTGGAAATGTATGTAACTGCCACCCCATCTACTGTAGGAACCAGTTGCGGGACTGGGTGAAAGAGATCCATTTAGGATAAGGTTCTGATCATATGGCAAGGGGAAAAAACTGTCAGTGCTAGCATGTACGATAAAATTAGTTTAAAATGTTTTCTGTTAAATGTGTCTATTTCCTAAGCTGTGTGATATAGTTAGGCCATTATAGAGTTAACTGGAGAAGGCGAGTTCATGTCTGTGACACAAGCAAAGTTCCTGTATGTCCAACCTTTGGAATGTAAACATTTGTAGATAAGGACACGCTCCAGTCGCCATGATGGATGTGCTTTGAAACACAGGCTGTAGTAAGCTCCGGTAAAATGCTTTGCTTTCTTTACAAATAAAAAGGACTTTTATAGTTCCAACCTGGCTCTGCATGAATTATCCTTGACAAATACTGCAACAACCAGAAGCAACATCTCTATCAAAAGCCTTTGTTGCAGCCATGCTTACTGGCAAGAGGAGGGTGGAAACATCCTTATTCATTGGAAATTCCATTAAACTGCGGTGTTCCCACTGTGTTTGTTTGGAATCTTGGCCCTTGGTCCAGCTGTGACCCACATAGAGTTTCACTGGAACAGCAGCGATTATGGATCAGGGGAGGGCCCATTTCTCATGTATGTATTTAATAAAATATTTACATCCCAAGCAGAAGACATGGGATGGACATGGAACGGAGACGGTGTTGTTATCCATCGTGGACCAACTCCACTGCCAACTGGATCAGGGAGGGTCGCCTCTTCTGGTGTTGCTAGATCTCACAGCCGCTTTTGACACAGTCGACCATGACCTTCTGATTCATTGGCTCTTTACTGTGGGAATCAGAGGTACGGCTCTTGACTGGCTGTCCTCCTTCCTCCATAATCGAGGTCAGCAGTTTGAGTGGGGAGGCGGATACCGGAAAGGTCTCCCCTATCTTGTGGGGTACCCCAAGGAGCCATCCTCTCCCCCTCTTATTCAACATCTACATGTGACCTCTTGCACAGCTGGTCCAAGATTTCGGGTTAGAGTGTTATCAATACGCCAATGACACTCAACTTATCCTGAAGATGGCTGGTCAACCAGACACAGCGCCGTGCAATCTCCATCAATGTCTGGAGGTCGTTACCAGATGGCTTCGGTCTCGCAGGCTGAAAGTGAACCCTGCAAAAACGGAGATCCTGTGGCTGGGGTCCCCGAGTGGTGGGACCATCAATTTACCAACCCTAGACGGCGAGGCATTGTGCCCATCACCTCGAGTGAAGAGCCTAGTTGTCCAATTAGACTCTCAGTTGATGATGGAAGCCCAGATGTCCACCATCAGTAGAATGGCCTATCAGACGCCTGGCCCCCTACCTCCGTAGAGATGACCTGGCCACAGTGATCCAGGCCTTGGTCACGTCGAGACTAGGCTATGGCAATGCTCTTTACATCGGCTTACCAGGGTCTACCATCTGTAGACTTAAACTGGTCCAAAATGCAGCCGCTAGATTCTTGGAGGGGCCCGGAAAAGGTGCCGAACCAATTTGGGTTCGCCCGAAGGAACTTATGGAACCAACTAGGTTCCTGAATGCCTTGAGGGATTTGGAGCCTGCCAGCGACTCGCTCGGTGAGCTGGTTACCACCTGGAACCGCAAACTGTCCGCTGCTCTCGACAAGATCGCCCCTAAACGCCCTCTCAAACCCCGCAAATGTTGCTCTCCGTGGTATACGGAGGATCTTAGATCCATGAAGCGGGAGAAGAGACGGCTAGAGCGCATGTGGAGGAAGCTCCGTGACGAACCTTTGGAATCAGCTTATAAGCTCTTTATGGAGGCTTATGAGCATGCTGTCAAGGAGGCGAAAAAAGTTCACTATGCCTCCTCGATAGCGTCTGCAGATTCACACCCGGCTCAACTGTTCAGGATAATTCGGCAACTGATGATGGTCCCTACCATCCCAAACAACGATAATCGGGCCCTTTCCGCCGAGGCTTTCCAGAATCACTTTGCAGACAAGATTGCGTTGCTCCGCCGGGACCTCCCTTCTATGTTTGATACAGTACAGGAGCTTGAGACTCCGTGGCCCTCTGCCAGATCCACCTTCGACCGGTTTCGGCCACTGGACACAGAGGATGTTGACAAGATTGTCGCAGCTCTTCGACCTACCACCTGCTCCCTCGACCCGTGCCCCTCCACGCTGATTCGAGCTTGCGCAGAGGGGTTATGAGGCCCTCTGTTGAATACAGTCAACTGCTCCCTTGAGCAAGGAGCTTTTCCAGAGGAGTTAAAAGAGGCGGTGGTCAGTCCATTGCTGAAGAAGCCCGGGTTAGATCCCACGGCTCCCTCCAATTACCGCCCAGTGTCCAATCTTCCATACCTGGGCAAGGTAATTGAGAGGGCAGCAATGGACCAGCTGCAGGCATTCTTGGATGATGCAACCTGGTTAGACCCCTTCCAGTCCGGCTTCCGTTCGGGCATGGGACAGAGACTGTCCTGGTCTCCATCACATACCTACTTCGCTGCCACTTGGACCGGGGTGGATCGGCGCTGCTCGTGTTATTGGACCTCACGGCAGCGTTTGATACTGTCGATTACCAACTTTTGACACACCGCCTGCCATTCTTGTAAACCGCTCTGGGCGCCAGAGAGAGCAGTATATCAAGTCGAACTTAATAAATTAATAAATAAGGTGCCACATCAATTCTACAAAAACTTCACTGGCTTCCGATTGAGTATCGAATCATATTTATTTATTTATTTGTTTATTATTCAGATTTACTAGACCGCCCCTCCCCAAGGCTCGGGGCGGTTTCCAACACAATAAAATTACACAAACAGCCTAAAAACATAATAAAAACATTGCTAGAAACAATCACATGTCATAAAGCATCACATAGATCGGAATACGGCCAATCTACAGACTTTAAGCTACTGGTCCTCACCTTCAAGGTATTACACGGCCCTGGCCCATTATAGCTAAAAAATCGACTCGCCTTTTATCAACCCCAGAGGCCACTTTGATCTGAAGATCAAATGCTGCTCGTAGTTCCCAGTCTCAGGATCATACGATCTACAGAGACCAGGCGCAGGGCCTTCTCTGCCGCGGCCCCGTCTCTTTGGAACACTCTTCCGCTTGAAGTCCATACGCTCCAAGACTTACTAGCGTTTCGGAGAGCCTGCAAGACTTACCTGTTCAGGCGGGCCTTCCCACCTGGCTCATCCGTTTCATGTTTCACTGTTTTTACTCATGTCTGATGTAAGCTGCTCCGAGCCCTCGGGGGGTGGCGGCCTATAAATTTGATAATAATAATAATAATAATAATAATAATGTCAAATATGGATTGATTAAATAAAGGAATCTTTTATTGTAATGATAACTGTATTGTCAGATCGTGTTCTGGGTACATAACTAAAACAAAGCAAATGCTTCAAAACATTCCCTAGTTTCACATAATATAATATAATAATTCCAGCAGACATATTTAAAATTTTGACAAGCTGAAAGAGTTTAAAAGGTCAGGATGGTTAAAGCCAAATACATGTCCATTCGTAAAGTAAATTAGGCCACAAGGCCTAATTAAAAGCCATATATTGGTTTGGTGCTGGAGAGAAACTAATGGCAATGCCAATCAAGCGGAGTCCGTTCTAGAACCGCTTGCCCACTGCGTGTACGCTTCACGTGGGCGGCAGGGGTTGGCAAGCGGTGGCCCTCTGGTTGGTCTCCTGCGGCCTGGTATCAAAAGCCATAGTAGGTAAATGACCGCTTCTGTCTCTGCGAGAGTGATGCCTTCCAAATGGCAGGAAAGTGGGGATAACGGGGCACTAAATGTAGAGGAAAGAGAGTGGTCAAATAGGGGGAAACGAATGGGGTTGTAAGATACGAGGAGGCCCTGGGTGCTCCCACGCCTCCATAAAGGCTCTCGCTGTTCTTACCCCTGTTTAAGCCCTTTTCAGTTAGAGGGGGCTTCATGCAGGGTCTTGTAGGAGGTCGGTCTAGATAGCCTCTTTCCCTTTAAGCCCCCCCCCCTGCCCCTTTAAGGATCCCCCCAAGGGTGAAGCCCTTCTTGTTCCTTGAAGAACCAGACCTTTCACAGGCGGGGGGTGAGGAGAGAGGACGGCCGGGAAGGTCCGCAAAATGCCATGTCCAGCTTATGAGGTTATGTTTTATCTATTTATTTATTTATTATCCAAATTAGTGAGTCGCCACTCCCGGGTGGCTCGGGGCGACTTACATCATGAATTCAGAATTAAAAACAGAATGTAAAACATGTTGGAGTCAAGTCAGAGGCGTTTCCAATTAAAGTGAAAGTGAGTTCAAGACGAGCCTTGCTCCAAGGCGGGCAGGCCGGCCGGCAGGCGCCCACGAGGGACGAATCAGCCGAGAAGCCAAGTCCTTCAGGCCCCTCGCCCTCTCAAGGACTCTCACCTGAGGACTCTGCCACTTAGACCTGGGAGGAGAACGTAGGTGAGGCCGTGTAGAGTGTTTGCCTTGGCGCCTCCCACCCGCTCCCCACGCAACCAGCTCACCTTCCAAGCGGTTCGCTCGCTAGCACTTCGGGGCGGGACAGCTACTTTGCCCACTTTTGGTTTTGGCACCACCAGGATGCCGCCTGTAATGGGCGCCATCCGAAGAAACAACCAAAGGGAAGTGCTGTCCACACCTGAATGTGGTCCATCCACAAAACCCTTTGCAGAGTCCTAGGGCATAGCTATACTATAAAGCAATGCAGGTTGCCGCCACCACTTTAACTGGCTTGGCTCCATGCCATTAAGTCCAAGGAGCTGTGCGCCTGGCATCTCTCCACCGCCTTTGAATTGCCTTACAGGGTGGCGCCATCGTGCCTTCCCCTTAAATTTCCTTTCGCCAAATGTATTACTGGCCTTATACCGAAAACTGGCCTGTTCATCTGTCCTGCATTAAACTATTCAACTCTTAGACTACTTAGATCTCTTTGTTACTGATACAGGTGGTAAAAACCAACTGCTTACGACATGCGCAGAACCTAAGCGAGTGTCAAGCAATCCTGGCGTCTCTCTCTCTCTCTCTCTCTCTCTCTCTCTCTCTCTCGACGGACCCTGGAACGCGGCTTTCTTTCATTTCTATCCATACTTCATTGCCAGGTTTACTCCTTTTCGATGGCTGTGGAAAGGGTGCTTGAGAGCCCCCCTCCTTCCGTGAAGCCGGTCCCCCCACCCACTTTTTAAAGGAACCTGTTAAGAAGAAGTCGTGTGTCCTCTGTTGTGATTTCTAAGGTCTTCAATAGATTGACAGAAGAGAACTTTGCCTGCCTTGCAAACGGCTCTCTCTCTCTCTCCCTCTCCCCCTCTCTCCCCCCTCTCTCAAGGTGTCGATCCGGTTGGCAAGGCCCTCTGTGTGATCAATGCATCCCGTTCCCGGGTTGTTTGCACGGGACCTGTGTCAAAGCCTGGCAGTGCGCGTGTGAAGAAGGGTGGATCGGCAGCCGCTGTGATACAGGTTTGCAAACAGTTTCCTTTCCAACTGAGCGGGAAGTGCTGGAGGCACCAGGCCAAGGCTATTGTGGCTCCCTCTGGCAACGGAGGTGCGCAGTGATTTAATAGCCGTGTCCTTCCTTCCTTCTTTCTTTCTTTCCTTCGACACGGCAGTCGGTCCTCCACATTTGAGGATTTGGCTTTGGCAGGGTTTTATACTGTATGATGTGGCATCGAATTGTGCCGTACTGTAAGCCGCTCTGAGTCCCCCCTCGGGGGTTGAGAAGAGCGGGGTAAAATCCTGAAATAAATAAATAAATATTCATGGATTTGATCGAACTGTTCTCTTGAGGAATCTTTAGGTCCTCCGGCGCTTCTCTATGGTCTGCTTCCAGTGGAAACATCTCTCCAGGAACTCCTAGGTTCTCCAGTGTGATTCTGTGACCCCTGACCTCTGGTGATCTCTGACCATGTTATTGTACTGGAGGACCGTCCTAGAGATTCCTAGAAAGATGTTCTCATGGCTAAACAGAAATAGCAATTTTTATATTTGCAATTTTTCACATTCAGCGAAGCCTTGTGCCCCTCCAGTGGGAGTGGAAGGCTGATTATATACAGTTACCTTGACCTTGGCTTTCAAAGCCCTACGGGGCCGGGGCCCAACATACCTAAAAGACCGCCTGTTGATGCCTGCTTACTCAAGGACCCCGCGGCCAGCAAACAAGAACCTTCTTCACGTACCAGGCTTGAAAGAGGCCCACCTGGAGACCACGAGACGGAGATCGTTCTCCGCTGTGGCCCCCGTTCTTTGGAACTCGATGCCACCGGACCAGAGAGCCTCCCTCGACCTGCCCCAGTTCCTGACCGCTCTGAAGACCTGGCTATTTAGGAAAGCCCATGGCTAATGCAGAACCAGGAACTCAAATACCGGGCCTGGCCCCTGCATTTAACCACTGAATATTTTAATCTAGTTTTAAATACTCTATTTTAATTGTGGAATTTGTTGTGTGTAAGTCACCCGGAGCACTCACGTGGAGGGCGACTCAGAAATAATAAAGTCAGTCAGTCAGTCAGTTATCGTATGCAGCCATTCTACGTTCGCAGAGGTTGGGGGCGCAGAGCCATGGTGACACGGCTCTTCAGAGGAGCCGATGGTTGTTAAGTGACAACCTGCGACTATGTCGCCTGTTTATTTTAGCTGTGTAAGTCGCTGTGTAAGAGCACCTTTGGTGGAGGGCCACTCATAAGGAATAAAGAAATTAAAATAAATAAATAAATAAATAAGTGAAAAACTGTGCCTATACATTAAAATCACTATTTAATCTGATTGAACACTTGTCTAGATATGTGTCAGGTCTCCAGTGCAATTCTGGAGGACTTGAAGTTGGCCATAGAAGCCTATTGGAGGACCCATGAATGCCTAGAGAGCACTGGCACTGGTAAATACAGCAATCCAGAAATAATTGGATCCACTGCATTATATGGCAGTGGGAATGGGACCGCTGTTTCCTGCATTCCCAGTTCAACATGGCTGCAACATGCCGGATAGGGGATCCTGAAAGATGTTACTCAAACTGTCATCATTCCAAGCTTTGGACCGAAGGCATTCCACGTGTAGTCTTTGAGATAAGAACATAAGAACATAAGAAGAGCCATGCTGAATCGGGCCTCAGCCCATCTCGTCCAGCATTCTGTGTCACACAGTGGCCCACCAGTTGTACACGGGGATCTCGAGCAGAAAGGAGGAGGGCAAAACCCTGACCTGCTCCCGACCTCCCACAACCAGTACCCAGGGAAATCCTGCCTACCTCAACCAACTCCGAGGTGGCACTGATGTTCAACTACAGCTCCCATAATCTGCCATTGCTGGCCGAAGTCCAAGGGTGCCTCAGACACACAGCCAGTATCACCTGGACAGACAGAAATGGCTCGACCCTGTGCTGGACGGGTCACTGCTCCGAAGTAGTATAAGCTCAACTCCTGAGTTTCTCATAAATGTAAGTAAATAAACATACCACACAAATGGCCCGGGAGCATAAGAAAAGCATCCCATTCTTTGTTTCTAATTGTCATTGCAGATGTTCACCCCTGTGCTTCGAAACCATGTACAGATAACTCAAGCGCGTGCGTGGAGACCGGCAATGGCGGCTTCATTTGTTTGTGTGCTGAAGGGTATGCGGGGAAGAGCTGCCGGGTGAAAAAGGGGCCCTGCATAGTGAATGGGTACGTAAGTATGGGTAACACTTGTCCATTGTGGTTGTTGTTGTGTTGTTCAGCTAATATTTACAGCCAGGGTTTAGATATTCCGAAAACCGAGGACCATTTTTCTTCCCCTGGGACGTGTCAGGGTCCAATGCCCAAGTCAAAAAACCCAAAAAGTTGAAATAGCTACAAATCCACTTCTAATATGTCGAGAAGGGGACATTTCCACATTGTAAAAAGGTGTCTTTTTGCAAAAGGAGAATGGAAGTCCTCAGAGGCTTCTGGGGGGCGATTTCTCTCTTCTATTTTGGCAAAGGGGGGGGGGATGGGTGAGGGGTGGCTGAGCTGACTCTGAGGGTGGCAAACGCGGCCTTCACGGAGCCACCAGGACAATGAGCAACAGGCACAGGACCACACCTGATACCTGGGCAGCCACGCTTGTCTCTGTGAATGCCTGCCCTGGAACCATAGAGAGCCTGGAAGAGACTGCCAGAGGCACCCAGGCCGAGCTCCCACCCGTGTAGCCTCCCGTTGCATTGGCTTTTTAACAATGCCACCTCCCACGATGGATTCGTGCCCACCTTACAATCTGCCAAGGCCCCAAAGCCCCTTGATGTGTGGAGAGTTACACTCCACGTGCTTTGCTATAGGACCTTAGCCAGTGTCTCAGGGTATTGACAGGGTTTCCTGTTTGCTTTGAATTGCAGTTCGCCCTGCCAGCACGGAGGAACCTGCGTGGATGGTGATGGGTCGGCACCTCACGCTTCCTGCCTCTGCCTTCCCGGGTTCACTGGACATTTTTGTGAAATTGATATTGATGACTGTGAGCCAAACCCATGTGAGAATGGGGGCACGTGCACAGATATCGGCAGAGGCTTCCACTGCCACTGCCCCATAGGGTTCAGTGGGGCTCTGTGCAGCAGCCATGTCTCGGCCTGTGCTCGCCATCCCTGTCAGCACGGTGGGATTTGCCGTGCGCACCCCAGCAGAGGCTTTGAGTGCCACTGCAAACCCCATTTTGTGGGTGCGAACTGTGCTGTTCCTGACGGAAACAAGAGTCTGGATGGGGAGGCTCAGCATAGGCCCGGTGGTCATTCCCACAGGAGAGTCCACCACACGCCTGCTCACGCCCAGGAACGGGACGTCTTGACCATCAAGGAGACCATTGAGAACCGCCAGCCTTTTCTCAACAGGGATCAGGTGGTCTGTTTCATGGTTCTGGGCTTGCTGACGTGCCTGGTTGTGCTGGGTACCACCGGGATTGTCTTTTTCTCCAAATTCGAAAGGTGGCTGGCCAATGCCAAGTACAGCCAGCTGGTCCGCAAGGAGAGAGGCGGCTTCTTGAAAGCGAGTGAAGGCGAGCATCTCTCCGTGAAGATCATCTTTCCGGATCAGACTGAGGAGTGAATGAGAACTGTGCTTCCGTCCTCTCTCTCTATCGCCGGTCTTATAGTTCAGAGGTCAATACAAGCTACTCATGCAGGCGAATGGCTTTTCATGTGCACTCACGACCATATTCGGCCCCCAGCGACGACAGAGGAGTCCGCGTCATTCATGTCACTCGGAGGCATTTCCATTCCCCAGACCGTTTTTTAAGAATTGCATTGTGCAAACCTATGAAGTTTGCCTATACAGCCCTAAACAGTTCCAGCCCAGCCTGCCTGCCTGAACGCCTCGCCCCCTATGAACGATCGTGGAGGTGAAGGTCACCTGGGGAGGCCCTGCGCTCAGCCCCACCTTCTCCGCAAGCATGGCTGTGGGACTCCCTCCCTCGCCATGCCAGGGCGCCCCCCCTCCCTCTCAGTGTTGAGAAAGGGGCTCTGGGAGCAAGCGTTTGGAAAACGGAGCAACGCAGGGATGCTCGTATGGAGGATGTGCCGTTGGGCCATGGGTGGCGTGATTCATTGAAATGTATTTTATTATGCTCATTATGGTTTAATGTTTAACTTACGCTTTAACTGACGAGGCATGCTTTAAGGCACCAGCCGTGGAGGTGCGACCGCCAGCCGCCTGGAGTCTCCTTCGGGGCAGAGGAAGGCGGGGTATACGTAAGGTAAATACATAAAGTAAACACATTTTGCGCTGCAAAGCTTCGTTCCCTTTCCTTGGAGCGTGTCCCACTGAATCCTCGTTCTGGAAAGACACGTACACAATTGCAACTTATTCAGGTGGACCTTTGTTAAATAAAGCAACTGTTCTCAGTGTACTTTGCGGCATGTCGGCCATTGTTAGACTTCTGAGTGATTTCCAGTGCTTATTTTTAATAAACGGCAACGGTCAAGGGCTACGTGAATTCGTAAGAGCGTTTGTGACCCTTCATTGACGTGGGCCTGAGCGTTACGCTCTCTCTGTTGTAGTTCAAATGGGAGAACGGAAAGCCAAGCCGTTTCAGTCTCTGGGAGCAAAGTAACCGCTTCAAAGGGAAGGATATGTGGCTCTCTTCGGGGAGCAGGAAATTGTTGTGTAATTTGTTACAATATTTCGGTGTAAACATATTATTTACTGTGCAGGGAAAAGTTTCCTGTGCAGAAAATGTTTTTCTGTCCAAAAAAAACCCATGCAAATTTTGTGCAGACGAAGTCCTAAACATTGCTTTTTTAATTTTTGTATTTAAAACTTTTGTGCCCCGACCTCCTCCCCCCCGCGGAGGGGCTCAGGCCGGCTTACGGCAAGACCTTCTGGGAGCGGCCCTCGAGGAAGGGCTGGAGCCGCTCCAAGGCAGCACCCCCAAGGCCCGTTCCTGCCAGGCCTCCCAGAAGGAGACTGTGGTCGACGGGACCGAAGGCCGCCGAGAGGTCCAGCAGAACCCACAGGGACACGCTCCCCCTGCCGGGCTCCAAGCGTAGACCGTCGTCCACTAAGGCGGCCAAGGCTGTCTCCGTACATTGTTGAAATCATTCCCTGTTTCATTTAAGAATAAACTTAGCAGTTAATGACACCCATAACGAGGACGGCGGACACATAGTTCGGATTGATTCTCTGGTAAGGAATCTTCTGTGCAAGACGGCAGTAAAACTACGTGCAGGAATTGTGAATCCCGCTTTGCTTTCAAAAGAAAATCTGCAAACAAGCCATACCTTAGCTCAGGGCTGTCCAACTGGTGGCCCCCGGGCCGTATATGGCCCACAGCCCCTTCCCCACAGCCCCCTACCCTCCTGCAAGATATCTGCTTTTTAAGATTTTTTTTTTTAAAAGATTTTTTGGAATATTTTTTTGGAATATTTTTTATTTATTTTTTTCGCGGCGGGGGGGGTGAGGGGCGGGGCAGGGAGGAGGAGCAGGCTCTCTTCCTCCTCCTCCTACTTCCCTCCCTCCCCCTCTCTCTCTCCCTCCCTCCTCCTCTCTCTCTTTCCCCCTTTCATTCCTTCCCCCTTCCACCACCTGAAGGAAAGAGGGAAGGAGAGAGAGAGAGTGCACGAGTGAGAGGGGGCGTGGCCAGAGCGAAAAAGGGGCGGGGCCGAGTTCGGAGCACGGGGGGGTGCTCATCCATTCCCTTTCCGGCTTCCTCCTCTTCTGAGGCTTCGTCCCAAGTTTGGTCCTGATCCATCATTATTTGAGTCCACAGTGCTCTCTGGATGGAGGAGAACTACAACTCCCAAACTCAAGGTTCAGTACTTTCTGTTGCTCTCATGAGAGTTTAGGTTTGATTCAACATGGCTGAGGAAATGCTTTGACTGGATGTGGGGGTCTCCTTTCTAGGAACCCATTGTTGTTATTATTATTATTATTATTATTATTATCAGAGGCTGAATGGCCATCTGTGAGGAACTTTGATTGTGTTTTCCCTTATGGCAGAAGGAGATTGGGATGGCCCTTGGAGGTCTCCTATTCTAGGAACCCATTGTAATTATTATTATTATTATCATCATCAGAGGCTGAATGGCCATCTGTGAGGAATGCTTTGATTGTGTTTCCCCTTATGGCAGAAGGAGATTGGACTGGATGGCCCTGGATGGCCCTTGGAGGTCTCCTACTCCAGGAACCTGTTGTTGTTGTTATTATTATTATTATTATTATTATTATTATTAGCAGAGGCAGAATGAATATTATGCCGTATCATTCAGGGTTATAGGCCTGTGTGGAAGGGCCCTGGCTTCTTATTTGACTTCCTTTCCACACATCTGAATAAAATCCCATGTTATTTGCTTTAAACCAGATTATATGAGTGTGGACTCCGATAATCCAGTTCAAAACAGGTATTCTGGGTTATATGGCTGTGTGGAAGGGCCCTGAGTCCACACTGCAATATAATCCAGTTCAAAGCAGGTTTTGTGGGGTTTCCTGCCTGGATATTCTGGGTTATATGGCTGTGTGAAGGGCCCTGAGTCCACACTGCAATATAATCCAGTTCAAAGCAGGGACTGGGACTTGAGACTGGGATTTTGGTGTTCATCTCTATCTCCAGGACAAAGCCCCGGTGTCCTCCACAGACACCTCCAAGGCGGGGAGGGGGCGGAGCCGGGGAGGGGGCAGGGCAGGGGTGGAGCCAGGGAGGGGCGGAGCCAGGGCGGAGCCGGGGGGGAGCTGGGCTGGAGGGAGGGGGCGGAGCTGGGGTGGAGCCGGGGAGGGGGCGGAGCCGGGGGCGGAGGCAGACCCTTTGGCCCCCCAGGTCATCAGTAACTGGAATTCCGGCCACAGGTCCAGTAGAAGTTGGACAGCCCTGCATTAGCTAATGTACAAAACACATACGTTCAGTTTACGTATCTCTTCTCTCTCCTGAAAGACATCTTTCTGGAACAAAGGTCCCCGACAGGTAGGCCGAGCTGCGCTTTGAATGTAAGTTGACGTTAATTTATGCCACGTTCTGTAAGGATCACTCAAAGCGGTTCCGAAAAGACTCACAAGGACACGCCCTGGATATCTCTCAAGCCCTTTACTGTGAGGAGTCACATACAGGTGTAAAGCAGAAAGTGACGTGCACAGCAAGGCCCAATCTTTACATAGCAAATGCATTCATGCCCCCTGTCTGTCAAGCTCAGGATTGACGCCCCTTGAGTTTCGGCGCCAAAATAGTAACGGTCCTTCTTTCCCGGCCTCGAGCCAAGCTCTCAGGCCAGCACCTGGGCTTATCTGCTTGGAACGGAGCCCAAGGTCGGAGCATGGTGTAGCTCTGAGCTTGCGGTTCCTTACACATTCTAGCACATGGAAAATATCCAAAGTTTCTATTGATGTCAGTAAAGCGGTGTTGGGACTTTCCAACAGGAGTACAGTCAGAGAGTGATGCTGCACACGTGTAGAACTTAGAAAAGTGGGTTTCTGTGCCAAGAATCAGGCAGGCACTTGCTCCGTGAATGTAACACTATGATTGGTGCTTCTAGCACAGGCAGTGATTTGCCAAAGTACACCCCGTGCCTAGCGTAAGATAACGTAGGCCCAGATTGGTCTAACAGTACAAGGCGTGCTGCTTGTTGACATCAGTGCCAAAGGGAGAAGAACTGCACATGTACAGAGGGATTCTGCCCCCTCCATTGCTGGCAAGGAGAGGCAGAAGCGAAATGTTGCTACTTGGGAACATGAGAGTCCCAGCCACTGATATGTACTGTGGGAAAGACTAACTTAGAAAGGTTCATTGTTCTAACACATAGGAGGGGTTTGAAGTGTGATGCTGATGAAAATGTAATGGTTTATTGGATCAATGAAATGCTATGTAACACCAGCCAATGATGTTTGAGAAAAATCCATGAAGGAGGGCGGGCTTTTGGAGATGCCGCCATGAGGGATATAAAAGCTTTGTGTTAAGAATGACCGGGGCCGTTTGCCCCTGATAGCAGCGTGTTCTGCTGGCAACCCCACCAGCTGGTGTTAAGCAATAAATCTCTTTGATTTCACGTTGAGCAGTGAAGTTGTTGCGTGATTCCTCATCCTTGCGCCCGCACGTCTACGCGCCGCTTTGGTAAGAAGTAAACTTGCCACCCGGAGTTCCATAACTCCCTAATTTGCTGCTTCAGTCAGTGGGGAAAGTAAGTTTCTGCGCCACCCTGGGACCTGTAAAGAGCCCGAGGAACCTTCAAGGCTTTGAATTGTATGTAGCCCATACTTTTCAAAAGATAAGCCAACTTTATTTATTTATTTATTTATTCGGGCTTCTATGCCGCCGACTCCCTGAGGCTCGCGGCGGCGGCTTACAGGAGCCGAAGGGCACAGTAAAATACAGGCTCTGACGAAGAACAACATCATCAATAACAAACAACAGTACAGTAAGAGAAAGAAAAAAGAGGGGGGGGGAACAGAGGTAGGAAATAGAAGTCTGGCAGCAGGATGCCCAGCAAGGTCTAAGCGGGCCCTCCCCTACCATCGAAACGCAGCCTGTCTTAGTCTATGTCGTTTTTAATGCCGTGGGGTTAAAGACAAGGGGCGAGTCGTTTTTAGACAATGGATTGAAAATGGCCAGGAAATGGCTGCTCACCTGGACCGGGACCGAGTTTGGAGTCTCTTCCATGGCCTCCAAGTCCAGGAATCAGCCGGAGTACAGCCAATCCGGAGGAGCATTGAGGAGGACAAGGTCACCCAAACTACCGCCTTTAGTGGTCTTTTTCTTGTTGGGGGGGGGGAGGAGTGGAATGGCTTAATTGTCATTTGTTTTAATTCTAGGAAGGATCTCTGGACTTCAGAAGTTTCTATTTTAGGGGGCTGGCATGGGGGCTGCAAAACTATAAGAACCTAAGAACATCCCCTGAATCGGGCCTCAGCCCATCTAGTCCAGCATTCTGTCACAGTGGCCCACTAGTTGTACACGGGGATCTCTAGCAGAAAGGAGGGCAAACCCTCACCCCCCGACCCCCACAACTAGGTCCCCTGGAGTTCATAGGTCACAGTCCCCGTCCCCCCTTCTCTGGCCACAGTGGCCCATGCCTTCGTTACACCTCGCATGGGTTACTGCAAAGCATCCTGTGTAGGCCTCCCCCTGAAGAGGGCTCAGAAGCTTCCACTGAATATAGTATTATTGGATGTAATCAGCACCGCCCTTGAGCCAGGAGTGTTTCCGGAGGGATTGAAAGAGGCCGTGGTCTCTCCATTGCTGAAGGAACCGGGGTTAGATCCAGCGGTCCCCTCCAATTACCCCCCAGTCTCGAATTCACCGTTCCTGGGCAAGGTGGTTGAGAGGGCGGCAATGGAGCAGTGGCAGGCCTTCCTAAATGACACCGCCTGGCTAGATCCCTTCCAGTCTGGCTTCCCTTCGGGAGACGGTTCTGGTCTCCATCTCAGGTCAGCTACGTTGCCAGCTGGATCAAGGCGGATCGGCGCTGCTTGTGTTATTGGACCTCACGGCAGCGTTTGATACAGTCGATTACGATCTTTTGAGTCACGGCCTTGCCGGGGTGAGGGGGACAGCCTTAAATTGGCTGTCCTCATTTCTCCGGAACCGGCTACAACGGGTGAGGAGGGGAGAGTTGGTCTCCGAGGGTTCCCCCTTAGCTTGTGGGGTCCCCCAGGGGGCCATTCTCTCTCCTCTGTTATTTAACATCTATATGCGACCACTTGCTCAGCTGGTGCGTAGCTTTGGGCTGGAATGTCACCAGTACGCTGATGACACCCAGCTCATTCTGGGGATGGAAGGCCGGCCCAAAACCGTACCCGAAAATTTCCATCTCTGCCTCGAAGCGATAACTGCATGGCTGCGAGCCAGTATGTTGAAGGTGAATCCAGCGAAGACGGAGATCCTCTGGCTGGGTCGCCCGGGCGGTAGGGATGTCCAGCTTCCGACCCTGGACGGCACGGCGTTATGCCCGTTCTCTTCAGTAAAGAGCCTTGGACTTCTTTTGGACCCTCTGCTGTCAATGGAGGCTCAAATCTCCGCTGTCAGCAGAGTGGCGTTTTTCCATCTTCGCCAGGCTAGGAGGCTGGCCCCTTACTTGTCTCGGCACAACTTGGCCACGGTGATCCCAGCCACGGTCATCTCAAGGTTAGACTACTGTAATGCTCTCTACATTGGCCTGCCTCTGTCAGTGACCCGGAAACTCAAGCTGGTGCAGAACACCTCAGCTCGGTTGCTGGCAGGAGCTCCTGCGCACTGCCACACGACACCAATTCTGCGGGAACTGCACTGGCTTCCTATTGATTAGCGGATCACCTTCAATGTGTTAGTCTTGACTTTCAAGACCTTGCATGGTCTGTGGGCAGTGTACCTGAGGGACCGCCTCACCCATACTGTCCCACGAGAACACTTGGAGCTGAAGACTGGAATCTGCTAGCCGTGCCCAATGTCAAACAGTACCACCTGACCGCAACTCGGAGAAAGAAGGGCGTTCTCCATTATTGCTCCAGTTCTTTGGAATGCGTTGCCCCCTGAGGCTCGAGCTTTACGAAATTTGCTAGCTTTTCGTAAAGCCTGTAAGACCGCTCTCTCTGTCCAAGCAGGCGTTCGAGTCCTAATACACAGGTTACACTGTATTTTATTGCAACTGTTTTTATTGCTTTTGTTGTATTGCTTTGTTCTGAGTGTGAACCGCCCCGAGCCATTTGGGAGTGGTGGCTGATAAGTCTAATAAATGAACTAGTACAAAGACCAGCAGCCAGGCGCCTGGCCGGGGCGGGCGATAGGGATCCTACAGCCCACCTCCCGAAGCAGCTTCACCGGTGGCGCATGTGCTTCTGGGCCCAATTCCAAGGGCAAGTCTTCACCTATAAAGCTCAGTCCGTACAGTTCAAATCCTGCCCATTTACATGACCACCTTCCACCTTATGTGTCTGTTTGGGCTTTGCGGTCATGGAGAGGAAGGTCACCTGGGGAGGCCCTGCTCTCAGCCCCACCTCCTCCGCAAGCATGGCTGTGGGACTGACTGCCCACCTAGCGAGACCAGGGCAGCCCCCCCCCCCTCAGTGTTTAGGAAGAGAGTCACAACCTGGCTCTGGGGGCAGGGGGTTGAGAACTAGATCAAGGCAGGGATGTTAGTATGGAATCTGTGCCGTTGGGCTCTGGATGGCGTGGTTCATTGAAATGTATTTTATTATGCTTATTATGTTTTTATTATGTTTAACTTACGTTTTAAATGATGAGGTATGTTTTAAGCCGCCTCCCAGATCCTCTGTTGAACACAGAGATCAGCCTTTTGTTGGGCAATGCCCCATGGCTCCCTGTGGGCCTGTCTAAATGGCGCCGCCACAAAGCACGGGCGCCCTTGGAGGACAGCGGCTCCTTTAAGAGCCACCCGGCAGCCACCTTAAGGCAGGCCCAAGGGCTTTTGGGGAAGGACGGGTGCTTCCCAAAGTGTGTTATTTGGAGGGCAGTGATTTCCTTACGTAAACCGCCTCGAGGCGCCTTAGGACTGAGAGGGGCGGTATAGAAATGTAGTAAGTAAGTAAGTAAGTAAGAGGCCTCTCTGCAAAAAGGGATTGGGGTCCGGAAAACTCACAGCAACCCGGTGAACATGGCCATGTTCCAGAAGCATTCTCTCCTGAGCTTCCGCCGGCATCTATGGCAAGCAATCTCAGAGGTTGTGAGGTCCGTTGGAAACCAGGAAAATGTGGTTGATACATCCGTGGAATAATGTCCATTTGGGAGAGAGAACTCTTGTCTGTTTGAAGCAGGCGGGATTGTTGCAATTGCCCACCTTGATTAGCATTGAATGGATGTTATTGGCCACCCATTGTCCAGATGACCAGTTCATGCATGGTTTGCAAAATGCACCCAAGCACCACACGGGGCGCGGAGTGTTTACCTCTTACCATGTTCCCATCACTTTACAGCACTGGCCGTGGTTTACAGCACCCAAGCGCTTTCCAGGACACAAAACGCTATTTTGCGGCGTCCCTGTCTCGGCACGACACACGCCCAAATTTCAGTACCCCCTATATTCTTCTAGACCTTACCGGACCTTTGAGGCGTCCCAGTATAATTCCTCACTTCAGCTTGGAACTCAAAAAACGTGCCGGTGCCTTCTCCATTGGAACTTTCCAGGTGCATTGGTTTGTATTGCGGTCTGCTTGACCCGGTTCTTCCTGGCATTTAATTCGAATTATTCACAATCATATCAAGCAGTCCGTGATTCAATTGTTGATGTGCATTTTGTAATTGTATATACGATGCAACGTCTGTAGATATACTGTATATGGTATGTCTGATGATTCTTATATTTAATAGTGTGTGTAACAGTGTGATGATATGAATATCATTGTATTTTGCTTCCTTGCGTAGCCTTTGCACGTCTTTGCTGCCACCTACTGTACTTGGGAGGTACTCCATCCCTTTATGCTGAGCTTTGGGACCCTTTAGTGTTACTAGCGCAGCAGCCTTTCCGTTGTGCTTGTTTGTCGTTTAGCATAAAGAAATGGAGCAAGAAATGAGTCCTCGTATAATGCACCCCAAAAGCAATCCATCCCAGCTCTATTGAGTTTCGGGGGGCTTCACATATTATCCACAGATTTTTGGGGAATTTTCAAAAAACGTTATGAACAATGTTCTAAAACAACTGCCAGATCTCGCTCATTGGACTTTCTAAACAATGACTCAAGATAACAGAGGAACGTCCACCCCAATTTTCAGGAATATTTATTCATCTACTGATTTTAGGAGATTTTCTTTTAAGTTTTGACAAAAAGGCCACGCCATCCGCAATCTCCTGGAATGCCCCTCCCTCCCTCCCTCCCTCCCTATGAAGCAGTAGTAGACCTCATGTAATAGATCATGCAATAGATCAGGGGTGGGCAACCTACGGCCCACGGGCCGGATGCAGCCCGGCAGCCTATTCTGTCTGGCCCGGGGAGAAGGGCGTCAGGGGCGGGGCCGAGAGGAAGAGCTGCCGCTGCCACCATCCCATCGCGGGCTCTGTGGGGCCTGTGCCGGCAGACAGGCTGGAGGAGCGGCGGCTTTGAGTGCCTGACATCCCTGGAGGCGATCCGGGCCTGCAGCGGGAGCACTCGGTGACCTGCGGGGGCTGATCGCCCTGGCAACCCGGAAGACTTGACCGTCTTCTGGGTTGCCAGGGCGATCAGCCACCTCAGATTGCCGACTGCTCCCCCTGCAGGCCCGGATCACCTCCAGGGATGGCAGGCACTCCATAGCAGGGTGATCAGCTGGGGAACGGCTGGGGGTGAGAGCGGGCGGAGGCCTGCAGCCTCCAATGGCCTGCTGCTCTGCTCTGCTCTCCTCTGCTGCGGCGGTGGCTTGGTCCATAAGAACATAAGAACATAAGAAGAGCCATGCTGAATCGGACCTCAGCCCATCTAGTCCAGCATTCTGTGTCACACAGTGGCCCACCAGTTGTACACGGGGATCTCGAGCAGAAGGGAGGGCAAAACACTGACCTGCTCCCGACCCCCCACAACCAGTACCCGGGGAAATCCTGCCTACCTCAACCAACTCCGAGGTGGCACTTGAATGTCCTTTTCAGCGAGGTCCGCTTTGCCATCCTCTGGGCTGGGTCCATTGGGCCATTCCACCTTGGTTCGCACCTTGTCTTCTTGAATTTAATTTAATTTTATTTTAGTGGTTTTATTATTTTATAATAATTTTATTATAATAATATAATAAATAATAATGTTATATTATATTATAATTTCAATATATTATAATGGTTATATATACTATAATATAATAATTATGATATTAATACTAATAATATATGAATATTTCTTGATATATTAATATGTTAATATTAATGATCTGCCATATATAGTAAATAAATAAATAAATAAATAAATAATGTAGATTAGCATGTAGTTCAGCTTTTAGGTGCGACCCTCCATAATATTTTTTGGCTCTCGTGTGGCCCCTTGGAAAAAATAATTGCCCACCCCTGTAATAGACCATGGAGCGATCCCTTCCCAGCCCAGCACCGAGATTGACTTCCTAGAAGCCCCAGTCCGCCCCCCTCTTTGCAGGTTCAACCATTCCTTGGGACGCTGGCTGGCTGCCGAGACCGAGGGATGCTTATCTCTCTCTCTCTCTCTCTTCGGCCTCTCGATCCTGCTTGGGGCCTTCTGGTGCTGAGCCGAATTCTGGGAGGCGTAGTTCAGGGCAGGGCCTTTGGCATTCTCTGTCAAAGGGCTCCTCGCCTTCCCAAACAACCTTTCCCGGGATGCTGTGCTCTCTCGGCGTCTTTCCCAGGGAACTCTGCTGCTTTCTCCTGGCTGCTCCCTCTGCTCATGGCGAGAGAGAGGCCATTCGTTGGAAGAGGAAAGGCAGCCTGCTTGGCTTGGCTTGGCTTCCTTGTGCTGAACATGAAACTGACCTGGGGGGGGGGGGGCTCCCCAGGTTTCCAAAATGCAAATGGTAAGGCTCAATTTTTACGTTTTTGGCGTGGCCCATGCCTTTGCATCGGATATTGCGTCGTAAGTATGAAATTGGATCCGACTTATGAGGACTAACAGAAACTTGCACAGCCCTAGTAGCCATTCAACCCTAATAGGATCCTAGAACCCTAGAGTTGGAAGAGACCCCAAGGGCCGCCCAGCCCAGCCCCATTCTGCCCCATCTTCCAGGAGTCGCATGCAGCCCCTCCTTGGAAAAGCAGTGGCTGAAAGGGGTGCCTTCCTTTCTCAGTTAAGAAATCGCCCTCATACTAATCCGGCCTTCTCTCTCATCCAGGTAAAGTAGAAGGAAATGTAGTTGTGGGGGCAAAATGAGGGCATTCGGCCCAACCGAGAGGGTTCCCCCGTCCCAAATGAAGTGTCCCTACATTTCTAGCATGGCAACAAGCTCACCAACCAGGCTGCAGGGGTCCGCCTACACTGTTGAATCAATGCAGTTTGAAAGTAAAGCGGTTTTGGTACTTTTCTTGCAGGAGTACGGTCAGAGAGTGATGCTGCACACGTGTAGAGCTTAGAAAAGTGGGTTTCTGTGCCAAGAATCAGGCAGGCACAAGCTCCGTGAATGTAACACTATGATTGGTGCTTCTAGCACAGGCAGTGATTTGCCAAAGTACACCCCGTGCCTAGCGTAAGATAACGTAGGCTCAGATTGGACAAACAGTGCAAAGCACTGAGGGGATTGAAACATGGTTGTATTTAAGGCACCCAATTGGGGTTGATATGTTGATTTGCCTGCAACTCCTCAGGAGTAATTATTGAATACAATACCTTTTAAGTGAATCCAGTGTTTGGATACTTTTTCTTAGATTTCAAATTGCACTCACATATTGTTTGGAAATCATCATGAGAATGCTATAGTGAACTTGGCCCAGAATTTGCCAGCCAGACGCACAGGGCTCCGTGCGACTGGTCTTCCCACTGGTGTGGTTTGGATTTGTGGAAAATGGGCGGGGTCATTGCTTCCTGTGGCTTGGAGTGGAGTTTGTACCCTTGGCACATTGCGGCCTGGGGGTTTGAGAGTGATTCCCAAGATGACACCTGTTACTAATTTGTACATGCATGTCCAGAAGCGTTCGCCTGATGAGGTGAAGCGTTATGGGTATGACCCGGATAAGACTTTTCTTACTGAAGCTCAGAGGCTTGCAGCAATTATGGCCCCCCAAGTGGGTGTGGCCTGGAATGTTAAACAACTGCGTATCTTGTCATATGGCTTGGAATCTTTGGCCAATGATACTCTGGAAGGGATGTCCTCTTTGCAGGTAGAGGTAGATTCCCTGGCAAGATTGCAACCTTTGGACTACCTTCTGTCCAAGAATTGTTAAACACAACCTGTTGTCATTTCATAAATAAGTCTGGTGACAGACTTGACCTTCAAGATTCAGGGTGTTGCTAGAGAGGTACAGAAGACTTATACCCCAGGTGATTTCTGGAGCTATTTGATGAGCCAAGCAAGGTGGGCTCTGATGCTAATCATGTAGGTTCTTAAATGCCTACTAAAGCGGTTTTGGTACTTTTCTTGCAGGAGCAAGGTCAGAGAGTGATGCTGCACACGTGTAGAGCTTAGAAAAGTGGGTTTCTGTGCCAAGAATCAGGCAGGCACAAGCTCCGTGAATGTAACACTATGATTGGTGTTTCTAGCACAGGCAGTGATTTGCCAAAGTACACCCCGTGCCTAGCGTAAGATAACGTAGGCTCAGATTGGTCAAACAGTGCAAAGCATGAGGTTTGTTTACCTTAGTGCCAAATGGGTAAGAACTGCGCATGAGCAGAGGGATTCTGCCCCCTCCGTTGCTGGCAAGGAGTCTGTAAGAGCCAAATGTTGCAAACTGGGAACACAGGAGTCCCAGCCACTGATAGTTGCACTGTGGGAAAGACTACCATAGATCTGTTCATTGTTCTAACACATAGGAGGGGATTAAGATGTGATGCAAATGAAAATGTTATGTTTAATTGGATTAATGAAATGTTCTGTAACACCAGCCAATGATGTTTGTGAACTGTTGATGAAGGAGGGCGGGCTTTTGTGGATGCCGCCATGAAGGGTATAATGCTTTGTGTTAAGGATGACCGGGGCCGTTTGCCCCTTATCGCAGCTCGTTCTGTGGGCAACCCCACCAGCTGGTGTTAATCAATAAATCTTTGATTTCACGTTGAGCAGTGAAGTTGTTGCGTGGTTTCTCATCCCTGCGCCCGCACGTCCATGCCGCCGTTTTGGTAAGAGGTAACTTGCCACTTGGAGTTCCATAACTCCCAATTTGCTGCTACATCTTTGGTGACCCCGACGTGATCCCAAAAGGCAATTTAGACGGGTCTGAGGTGAGAAAGGCGCAATCCAGTTTCCTGGACGGCTCTCGCTCTCGAGCGAGTAAGTGAGACGACCCAGGAGGGCTGAGACCGGGGCCCCAACACTGACCGGCTTGCCTGGCTCATCCCAAACCAACGCCTGCTGACAGAGACCGCAACTGACGCGACTGCCGGTGAACCCAGAGACCAGAGAAAGTCCGGAGGGGGCAGCTTGTGAAAGCCGCCTCTAGTGAGAAATTCCGGCAAGCAGTAACCGGGGGTACCTTCCAGGTGCCTAGCGAGCAATCCGGTAGCAGAAAGCGCGCAGAAAAGTCGGGGGTGGCGGAAGTCCGTGGCACCTAGTGAGTAATCCGACGCAATCGAGTGGTGACGAGGGAGACGTCCTGAGGTCTGCAGGAATCGGCAAGTATAGATTTTTCAAGCACTAACACATAGGGAACACACATTGGGTTGGGGGTGAGCAATGTAGTGATCTTTGATCTTTGGCCAGAGAGATGGTTGATGCGGGATGAAAGCAGGAGTAAGAGACCCCTTTGAAATGTGTGTTAGACAATTGGGACAGGTTTTGTCTGTTGGCAGTAGAGGGAAAGCCCCAAGATCTGAAAGCGTTTGAACTCAAGAATCTGTGCACAGAGATTTGGCCCGCTGTCCAGGAGATTAGCTGGCCAAAATCAGGGTCCTGGGATTTGAGGAAGTGTAGGCAACTTGAATCTTTTTGTTTCGAAGTCCATCCAAATGATCAATGGATTTACTCCGCAACATGGGAACGGATGGTTGCAGAGGGTGTTTGGTGGGCAGGCCCAAAGGGGCGTGAGAAGAAAGGTTGTTTTGTTAGCCGAAAGGCAGGGAGAAAACCTCCGGTTCTCCCGGCAGAGCCGGAAGATCTTCCACCCTTAAGGAGAAGACCAAGGGAAAGACATATTGCCATCACTGGAGCGGGGGAGGCCACTGCGCCTCCGCTCTATGCAAGTTTGAACGTCCCAGAGCAAGCCCAAGCCATAGCCCCCACCCTTGGGACAGGCCCAGCCGTCCAGATGACGTCCCCGGCTGTGACGCAATCTGAGGCGGTCCTCCCTGTTCCGGCTGCACCAATCCCGTCCGTCCCCACAGCGCCGATCCCGGCGAGTCAAGCACTCCTTCCTGTTCCCATCGCGCCAATTTCAATCCCAATGAATCCCCCAATGACTTTTCAACTCGAATTAGGGAGCCTGCCAACTGCGGGTCCAAGCGGGATGTTTCCATCAGCCCTGGCAATGTCCCCAACCGCAGCGGCCCCTTTAATTCAGCCACAAGCGGCAATGGCCTACCCTGTTCCCCGTTCAGAACGCAACCCGTTTTGTGAAAAACCACCTGCATACCAGGCCCCTCTCTCAAAGGAAAGACATTATCATCTAGAAGAAGCAAGGGAGATAGAAAGAGGAGCGAGATGGCCCACCCCAAGCGTCGAAAGGATGATAGAGCATCCTCAAGACGAAGAGGGGGAGGAAGAATACTCCGGAGCCTCAGGGGGGGGCTGACAGCGCAATCCCCAGAGTCAGAAGGAGCCGTTCCTTTGAGTCCGCAAGAGCGATAGAGTGCTCTCCGGAATTAAGCAGAAGGAACAGTGTGAGACAAGCAGCTTCCCCAATTCGAACCAGAAGCAAGTCCAGGGTTCAGGAAGCAAGGCAAGCAGAGGAAGAAGAGAGGGAGGTCTTGGAGTTACCTATCAGACAGGTGCCGTTGCTGGACGTGCACAACAGGGTCATGCAAGCTTATCAGATAGTCCCATTTTCAAGTAGTGACGTGTTTAATTGGAAACATAATACTCCTCCATATTCTGAACAACCAAAAGTTATGGCGGATCTGTTGGAAGGCATAATTGCGACGCATGATCCGACCTGGTGGGACTGCCGGCAGCTGTTAAATGCCCTGTTCACTGCGGCAGAGAAAAGAAGCATTATCAACCAAGCTAGGCTGATAGCTCAAGAGGGACATGGGCAAGTGGAAGCAGTTGCATTTGGGAATGCCAGATTCCCGACGGAGCAAGATCCGAGATGGGATCCGAATGATGCGGATCAGAGGGACAGAATTAGAGACTTTCAGCAAATCCTTTTAAAAGCAATCAGGAAGGGGCCCCCGGCCTTCCAGTATTCAAAAGATACAAGGGGTTCAACAGGACAAAGTTGAGACGCCTGCTGCGTTTCTAGAACGTCTAGAGGAAGCATACAGGAAGTACAGCCCCTACAATTTAGAGCAAAACGACGGGAGGGTTGCTCTCACGCAATCCTTCATTTCCCAATCATCTGCAGACATCAGAAAGAAAATACAGAAACAGACAGGGTTTTTGGGAAAGAATTTGAATGAACTGTTGGCAATAGCTGATCAGGTGTTTATGGCAAGAGAGCAAGTAGAGGAGGAAAGGAAAGATAAGAAGAAAAGAGAGGGATACAGAGTTTTGGTGAGCATGTTGGATGAAAGGTCAGGAAGAGGAAGAGGAAATAGTCGTGGAAGAGGGTCAGGAAGAGCAAATGATGGAGGACAGTTTAAATTGGGTCGAAATCAGTGTGCCCGCTGTAAGAAAGAAGGCCACTGGCGAAAAGATTGTGTGGAAGAAATGTCAGGAGAAAGTGATGCAAGTACAAAAAAGGCCAAAATACCAGTTAGAGGGTCAGGAAGAGCAAGAGGAAGAGGCAGAGGAAGTTATAGGCCTTATGAGAAGGCTGTTGTGGCTGCTGCTGTGCAGGAAGAAGAGGAAGAAGCAGAGTGGGAAGATGAATGTTGAAATGTTGGCAAAGCTTTTCTGTTGCTTGACCCAGATGAGCCTTTGATTGCCGTGGAAGTGGAAGGTCAGCGCATAAAGTTCCTAATAGACACAGGAGCGGACAAATCTGTAGTGAACAAAAAAATAGCACCCCTTAGTAATCAGCAGATCAAGGTTGTTGGTGTATCAGGCAAGCCACAGAAGTGTCCTTTGTTACAGAAGAGAAGGTGCAACATTGCGGGCAGGGAAGTGATACATCAATTACTGTATGTACCAGAATGTCCCATCCCCCTGCTGGGAAGGGACATCTTGGCGAAGATAAGGGCAAGATTGGAGTTTTTGGAGACAGGCCAATTGGAACTCACCGTCCCAGGGCAAGAAGAGTACAGATTGTTTAGAGTGAAACAGGTCAGGAAGAAAGAGATACTTTGGTGTTGGGAACAAACTCCCCGGGTTTGGGCAGAAGATAACGAACCAGGAATGGCGAAAAATGTTGCCCCTGTGGTGATACAGATAAGAACTGGTCAGCTTCCCGTGAGAAAGGCCCAATACCCTATCAGTAGAGATGCTGTAGAAGGAATTCAAGAAGAGTTACATAGACTGTTGCGTCATGAGATCATAGTCTATTGTGAATCCCCTTGGAATTCGCCCCTCCTTCCTGTCCGTAAGCCAGATGGGAGGTTCCGAGTTGTCCAAGATCTTAGAGCTGTCAATCAAGCCACAGTGTCATTAACTCCTGTCGTTCCAAATCCATATATTATGATGAGTTTAATTCCAAGTACAGCAATCTGGTTCTCAGTACTAGATCTCCGAGATGCTTTCTTCTGCATTAGACTAGCCCCTATTTCACAGCCAATATTCGCCTTCCAATGGGAAGCTCCTAAGGGAGGACAGCGACGTCAGGCCACGTGGACCAGATTACCTCAAGGTTATCATTCTTCTTCCCCGACCATCTTTGGTCAGGCCTTAGCTAAAGACTTGTCAGATTTTGAAATTCCAGAGACTGAAGGAGTGTGGCTTCAGTATGTTGACGACCTGCTGGTCGCCACAAAGACTGAAGAGGGATGTAAACATTACACTTTAGAACTGTTGAAAGTGTTGGAAGAGAAAGGGTACAAAGTGTCCAAAAAGAAAGCTCAGTTATGTCAAAAGAAAGTCAAGTATTTAGGCTTTGGTCTAACCCAGGGAAGCAAGGTGTTGGAAGTTGAGAGGAAGGAAGTCATCTGTGCAATCCCAACTCCCAAAGATAGAAGACAGACAAGAGAGTTCCTAGGAACCACCTCTTATGTAAGACATTGGATTCCCAGCTATGCTGTCATTGCAAAGCCATTGTACCAAGCAACCAAGGGAAGTAATCAGGATCCATTTGTATGGACAGAGGACTGTGACCAGGCTTTCAGAACGCTGAAGGAAGCTGTCATATCGCCTCCAGCGCTAGGGCTGCCAGACTTAGACAAACCGTTCTATCTCTTTGCTGCAGAGAGAGATGGGACAGCGATAGGGGTTCTTTCACAAAGTTTAGGTACATGGCAACGCCCTGTAGCCTATCTTTCAAAGCAGTTAGACACAGTAGCAAGGGGTCTTCCACCCTGTTTGAGGGCTGTTGCAGCTGCGGTAGATTTAATCAGAGAAGCTACCAAGCTCACACTAGGGAGATCATTGACAGTAAGAGTACCACATCATGTCAAAGCATTGTTAGATTCCAAAGGACCACGCTGGCTGACAAATGAGAGACTGACTAAGTATGAAGGGGTTCTCTGCAATAACCCCTCGTTTCCTTGGAGATGTGCCAAACATTAAACCCGGCAACACTTTTGCCTAGCCCCTCAGAGCCCTCACATCATGACTGCATAGAGACAATGGACTTGATTTATTCCAGTAGACCCGATTTGCGTGATTTCCCTTGGGAACTGGTAGATTTAACCCTTTACACAGATGGGAGTAGTTTCATAAGAGAGGGAGTGCGTTATGCTGGCTATGCTGTCGTTACCTGGGAAGATGGTGTTCTCGAGGCAGAACCATTGCCCCCAGGGACTTCGGCCCAACTGGCTGAGCTAATTGCATTGACTCGTGCTTTGAAACTAGCAGAAGGGCAAAGGGTTAATATCTATACGGATTCTCGTTTTGCGTTTTTAACGCTACATGCTCATGGGGCACTGTGGAGGGAAAGAGGCTTTTGACATCTGCTGGAAAGGCGGTCAAATATGCAGATGAAATGTTGGCTCTGTTGGACGCTATTTGGCTTCCTAGTAGAGTTGCTGTTATGCACTGTAAATCGCATCAAAAAGGAAATGACCCGGTGGTTCAAGGGAATAGGTTAGCGGATCTGACTGCCAGAGAAGTAGCTATGCAGAAACCCACACCTGTAATGTTAAATCTCACTGACTCAGGACCCAAAGTGGAAAGATGTAATTACACTAGACAGGAAGAGGAATGGGCCCTGAGTGAGGGAGGAGAATGGGAAGAGAGCTTCATCAAAATGCCAGACAACCGCGTATTTGTCCCTAAGACAAAAAGCGTGGCACATAGTACAGTTTTACCATGAGAACACACACTTAGGGGAAGAGCGCCTGGCAGCGCTCCTGGAGAGGCAAATGTTCATCAACAGTCTGCACAGCTTGACGGCCGCGGCTGCGCAGAGATGTTGGACATGCGCCAAGAACAACCCCAGAGAAGGTCCTTTGAAAGCGCCTGGAATACAGTATCAAGGGAATTGGCCCTTTGAAGTTTTGGTAACAGACTTTACAGAAATGCCCATGAGTGGAGGTTTCCGTTATTTGTTGGTTTTTGTAGATTCATACACTGGTTGGATTGAAGCTTTTCCTACACGTACAGAGAAATCAGCTGAGGTAGTAAAGGCACTCATGAAAGACATTATTCCTAGATTCGGCATGCCTTTACAGATAGGCTCAGATAACGGGCCAGCGTACGTACACCACGTGGTACAGGGACTGTGTAAACTATTAGGTATCACGTGGCGTCTTCACTGTGCGTACCACCCGCAATCATCTGCTAGGGCAGAAAGAGCCAACAGAACTCTAAAGAACTGTTTAGCAAAGATTTGTCAAGAGACTAAGTTAAACTGGAGGCTGGCGTTACCTTTGGCTCTGTTGAGAGTCAGGTGCACGCCCCATAAGAAGTCAGGACTTTCACCTTTTGAGCGTTTGTATGGAAGGCCTCCATTGAACTTAAAGACTATGTGTGGACTATCTTCGGACAGCCATGTGCTGGGACACCAGCAAACTTTGCAAGATGTGCAGATGTTAGGGAGACAGTTAGAGAAACTTAGCCAGTATACAGCAGACTTGCATCCACCTATCCCTACTACCTCTCTGCATTCCTTTTCAGTTGGCGAGTCTGTCCTGGTCAAGGAATGGAGCGTTCGTCCTTTGATGCCCAGATGGCGTGGTCCGTTCACCGTGCTGTTGAGCACACCAACGGCGGTCAAGGTCGAAGGAATTCGCCCGTGGGTCCACTACACTCGGGTGAAGAAAGCACCGGTTGTTTTGGAGTCTTCCGTGGATCCAGACAACCCCCTAAAACTAAGGATTTACAAAAATCAGCAAAGCCCTGTTTGAGGGGTAAGGAGAAGGCCACAGAAGAGTCGTCTGAGATCAACGCCCCAACTCCAGTTATTGTGGTCCAACGCAAGACAGATGGACAGAGCCAAAGGCACTCTCACTGAGGTGGTGGCTTAGCATCCTAATGGGACAGCGTTACAGGAGTGAGCGCCCGTGGGAGTAAGGACAGTGTTTGGATACATGGCTCTGATATTGACATTGTACATTACTGGGACACATGCGGGGTGGGATCAAAATATGTTTCATAAGCTTGTTACTAACATGTCACATGAATTAGGTTTGAATTCATGCTGGATTTGCAGCCATGGGCCCTCGAGCCATAGGCAGGGATGGCCGATTGTCCCAAGCGCAGTTTTGACATTGAAAGGGTGGAATGACACCAAATGTAAGCAGGAACTCTTGGGAAGGGACGTGGACCAGGCTCAGTTTATGCTCACGCACCGTTCTCCTGCGTTGGAAGCATCTCTATGCTTCAGATGGGAGAATGATGGGAGGATATATGAAACAGGAAGTCAGAGACTTGGCATGTATGAGCGTTTCAAGCGTGTTGAGCTAGGCTCTTATCCTGCATGTAATCACACGATTACTGTGCATAGCAGATACAGGGCACGTTGTGGCCAGAGGACAAAAGGTGTTTGGACTTGGGGATGGGAAATTTCAGATTTCAAATTGCACTCACATATTGTTTGGAAATCATCATGAGAATGCTATAGTGAACTTGGCCCAGAATTTGCCAGCCAGACGCACAGGGCTCCGTGCGACTGGTCTTCCCACTGGTGTGGTTTGGATTTGTGGAAAATGGGCGGGGTCATTGCTTCCTGTGGCTTGGAGTGGAGTTTGTACCCTTGGCACATTGCGGCCTGGGGGTTTGAGAGTGATTCCCAAGATGACACCTGTTACTAATTTGTACATGCATGTCCAGAAGCGTTCACCTGATGAGGTGAAGCGTTATGGGTATGACCCGGATAAGACTTTTCTTACTGAAGCTCAGAGGCTTGCAGCAATTATGGCCCCCCAGGTGGGTGTGGCCTGGAATGTTAAACAACTGCGTATCTTATCATATGGCTTGGAATCTTTGGCCAATGATACTCTGGAAGGGATGTCCTCTTTGCAGGTAGAGGTAGATTCCCTGGCAAGAATTGCGATGCAACAGAGATTAGCTTTGGACTACCTTCTGTCCAAGCAAGGCGGGTTCTGTGTGTGGTTAAACACAACCTGTTGTCATTTCATAAATAAGTCTGGTGACATTGAACTTGACCTGGTCAAGATTCAGGGTGTTGCTAGAGAGGTACAGAAGACTTATGAAGCCCCAGGTGATTTCTGGAGCTATTTGGGAGACCCGAATTCGATGGGAAGCCAGTGCAGATCCTGCAAAATTGGGGTCACATGCGCAGATCTTGGGGCTCCCGACAGCAGCCGGGCTGCAGTGTTCTGCACCAGCTTAAGTTTTCGGATCACCGACAAGGGTAGGCCAATGTACAGCGCATTACAGTAATCAAGCCTCGAGATGACCGTGGCTTGGATCACCGTGGCCAGGTCGCAGCGGGAGAGGTAGGAGCCAGACCTTTTGCCTGCCGCAGATGGTAAAAGCAGCTGTCTTGCTGGCCAGGCAATCTGCGCTTCCATGGTCAGTTGGGTGTCTAGCTGGACCCCAGGCTCTTAACTAGGGGCTGTGGATGAAGTGCCACACCATCAAACGTCGGCAACTGGGTCTCTACGCCCGGGCGGCCCAGCCACAAGATCTCCGTCTTCGCCTCGGGTTCACCTTCAACTTACTGGCTCGCAGCCATCCAGTTACGGCTTCTAGGCAATGTTGGAAATTATCGGGTACAGCCTCCCCGGGTCCATCCTCAGAATGAGCTGGGTGTCATCAGCGTACTGGTGACAGACCAGCCCAAAACTCCGCACCAGCTGGGCGAGTGGTGCATGTAGATGTTAAATAACAGCGGGGAGAGAATGGCCCCTGAGGGACTCCACAACTAATGGGGGGAGCCCTCGGAGGCCTCCCTCCCCACTTCACACGCTGCAGGCGGTTTTGGAGGAAGGAGGACAGCCAGTTGAGGGCTGTCCCCTCACTCCCGCCACCGCGAGGCGGTGTGTCAAAAGATGGTGGTCGACCGTATCAAACGCTGCCGTGAGGTCCAATAACACGAGCAGCGCCGATCCGCCTTGATCCAAGCTGGCAACGGAGTAGGTCTGTGATGGAGACCAGGACCGGTCTCTGTCCCATGGCCTGAACAGAAGCCGGACTGGAAGGGGTCAAGCCAGGTTGCATCATCCAGGAATGTCTGCAGCTGGTCCATTGCTGCCCTCTCAACTACCTTGCCCAGGTATGGAAAATTGGACACTGGGCGGTAGTTGAGGGAGCCGCAGGATCCAATGATGGTTTCTTCAGCAATGGAGCCACCACCGCCTCTTTTAACTCCTCTGAAAGACTCCTTGCTCAAGGGAGCAGTTGACTATATTCAACAGAGGGCCTCGTAACCCCTCCATTTGATGAGCTGGCTTCCGAATCTTCAATGGCTACGCTCACTTGTGATGCTAATCATAGTAGTTTTCTGTTCTGTAATGATTATCCTGTGCTGCCTACCGTTAATGCTGAAATGTTGTGCTTTTGCAATGCAGAAATCGTAGGTGCAGTGAAAAGTGTGCATGCAGTCAGAACTGTGCAAACCATGGTCAAGAGAGATTGGAGAGTGGATTGGTCCTCTTGAGGGGTTCCAGACGTGTGTGTAGGTAACTTCATGTGATGAATTACCCACAAAAAAGAAAAATTCTGGAATAAAGCGGTTTTGGTACTTTTCTTGCAGGAGTACGGTCAGAGAGTGATGCTGCACGTGTAGAGCTTAGAAAAGAGGGTTTCTGTGCCAAGAATCAGGCAGGCACAAGCTCCGTGAATGTAACACTGTGATTGGTGCTTCTAGCACAGGCAGTGATTTGCCAAAGTACACCCCCGTGCCTAAGCGTAAGATAACGTAGGCTCAGATTGGTCAAACAGTGCAAAGCATGAGGTTTGTTTACCTTAGTGCCAAATGGGTAAGAACTGCGCATGAGCAGAGGGATTCTGCCCCTCCGTTGCTGGCAAGGAGAAGCCAAATGTTGCAAACTGGGAACACAGGAGTCCCAGCCACTGATAGTTGCACTGTGGGAAAGACTACCATAGATCTGTTCATTGTTCTAACACATAGGAGGGGATTAAGATGTGATGCAAATGGAAATGTTATATTTTATTGGATTAATGAAATGTTCTGTAACACCAGCCAATGATGTTTGTGAAATGTTCATGAAGGAGGGCAGGCTTTTGTGGATGCCGCCATGAAGGGTATAAGAGCTTTGTGTTAGGATGACCGGGCCGTTTGCCCCTTATCGCAGCTCGCTCTGTGGGCAACCCCACCAGCTGGTGTTAATCAATAAATCTTTGATTTCACGTTGAGCAGTGAAGTTGTTGCGTGGTTTCTCATCCCTGCGCCCGCACGTCCATGCCGCCGTTTTGGTAAGAGGTAACTTGCCACTTGGAGTTCCATAACTCCCAATTTGCTGCTACAAAAGCACTTCAAGTGGCGTGGCGCCATACTGTGGGATCCTGGGAATTGTAGTCTGGCAGGGAAGGCTCAAGACCCAGTAACGTCAAACGATTCCATAGCGTCGCTGTTGCGCCCCCCTGGGGGCTCTTATTATCCCTGTATCTTGTATTTGGTTGCCGCCTGCAAGGCCTTTGTTCTATTGTCCAGCCACAGGCTTGAGGGGAGGAGTTGTGTCTCGGCCCCAAACCTGGCATCACCGCCCTTAACCCTCCCTCTTCCGGGGTTTACCTGAGAGGCGGGACGTCCTCTCTGGCCGCATTCCAGAAGAGCACTGACACAGCCAGGTGGAATCTAAGCCATGCTGGGACAAAGCACCTTAGTTCACCTGCTACAAAGCCAACCTACGCTTTCAGCCAAAGTTTACAGGACAGAGGAAGGCCAGCCTTCGGCCAAAGCCTGTAGATTTTGGGGATCCAGAGAACTTTGCGAGCCAAAGGAACCCTTGAAGGCCACAGGAACCTGGGATCAAAGAAAGCGCCATCGCTCTTGGTTTTGGTTCCCTATTTTGAGCCTAGCACTCATTATTAAAGATCCTCCAGGCCTCCCTGTACGTGGGACGGCTTTTCTACCTTTCAGGGCCCATGGCTTGCACGTCCATCCTCTTAAAGCCCATTTCCAGGCCCTGAGGCAGGAGAGCCGTTGAGCCACGGCAGCGCAAGCGATGCCCGACTGCGCTCATGCAGCATTATAGGCGCACCCCAGATTTCTGTCTTTCGTGATCTGAGATGAATGTTTCCATCCAGATATATTATCCACAGTGAAGACTATGTAAAGCTTCCACTTGGGTGCCAGGCTCAGTTGCCTTTTGGGGGACCCGCTATTTGGAGGTGCTGAACCTCTCCTTTTCCTGAAACGGAAGACACGAAAGAGACCCATCGCCTCATCGAGGCAGAAAGATTACCTCTGTTTTGCTCAGGCGGAGATCATGAACTTCATGGAATATGTACACACACACACACACACACGCACACCTATACATACATATAATTTCAGTACCCAATCCTGAAGGGCACGCGTTTATTTTATTTCATTTTCCGAACTGCGAGGGACAAAGACTCGCCAAGTTGTGGCGATCTCCGATAATAACCAATGCTTCCAATGATCAGGGAGCGTTTGCATGTGTGGTGTGTAAGATCAGTAAAATGCCGTTAGGCGATGCCGGGAAAGCCGGCCCTTAAACATTCACATCTGGTTTAAAAACAACACAGCCAGCAGACTCCCTTTGGCGCTGCCCTTGGGTAGCCGCCTGCAGAACCTGGAACCTTTTGCAAAGCAAAGAGAATCGACCGACTCAAAGCCCAGACGGCCTTCTTGAACGGCTGTGCTGGATATTTTGGGGAGGAATTGCCTTGGGGTTCCTTCAGGGTAGAAAATTTGGGCACACCTTTCCTTCCGAAACAGATGAAGCAATGTCTCAGGTGAAGCAAGTGAGCAAAGAGAAAAGAGGCCCACCTCTCGCTATGTTCATCTGTGGAACTCCCTGCTGCAGGCCAATCCAACTTGGAAACAGGGGCTCTGGGGCTCGACTTCAATGCTGCCAAGCAGCTTGAAAAACCCACAGCAACCCAATTGCAAACATTGCGTAGACCCTGATTTGAACGTGGGAAGATTTAGCCAGGTTCCATTTCACGGAGGTTTTGTACCTGGGGGCGACAGAGGGAGAGGGTGTGATGGCACGTGACGCACTGTTGCAAGAAAGCGAGAAATCAAGACCTCAAGCCGTTCCCGGCACAGAAGGCTCCCCGGAGGATCCCCAGGTCCAAACTACGTCGCAATGGCGGCTGGCCAGAACGCTCCGGTATTGACACACCAAACGGCCCTTTTTCCACACAAAGCAACGCGGCTGAGGACGGCGTATTTGGGGCGGGCAGATAGGGGTAAATCGTGGGGTTTCCTTTACTCCTGCCCCAAACCCATTGTGGCAGGCTGAGGCTTCCTTTCCCCCTGCCTGCCCCAAGCCTATCCCGTCTCTTACTCTCGCTTTGCTACGCGGCCGCGTCTCCTGCAGCTGGCGCCCTGCCCAGAAATCCTAATTCTCAGAGGCCCTCCTCATTGAAATCTTCAGGTGGCTCGCGATCCGCCTGGAGGCCGCCAGCTCCCTCGCCACAGGGACGTGGATTGACATCTCTGGGAACTGAACTGTTTTCAGGGAGACTGACCTCTTGTGGATTCACATCATCAGCAATTCCATTAACAACACTTTCATCAGCCATCCATCCCATCGTGCGACGCACGCACCCCAGGCTGAAGCACCACTGCACCGTTTTCTATATTGCTGTAAACCGCCCGAGCTTCTAGAAGGAGCGGCCTAGCAGTGGGAATTAATAAATAATAAATAAATACATAAAGGCACGCTGGAACACCCAGGTTTTCAGTTGACTCGGAAAGAGGACGGAGTGGGTGCCGGGTCTGATCTCCCTGGAGGGGGAGTTCCAGAGCCGAGGGGCCACCACGGAGCAGGCTCTTCTCGTCCCCACCAAGCGCACTTGCGATGGTGGGGGAGAGAGAGCAGTGCTTCCCAGGTGATCTCAAGGTGCGCACTGGTTCATGAGGAAGGGGGCGATCGCAAAGATAAGCAGGTCCCGAACCTGAGGATGTTTCCATTGGCCACCTTGATGCGCATTGAATGGCCAGGCAGTTCCAACACTAAATCATAACAGTATTTCATCATAACAGCAAATAAAGGAAAACACTCAAAAACAGGGGGATTCCACACAAGAAACAATCAGTGCCAGCTAATCACCTCCCAACAAAGGATTCCCCGGGCAGTAAGAAGCCAGGCCTTGAAACACTTTCAGTACCTCGGTCTCCTTCTTAATGGAGGGTGTCACATGACACCCCGTGATGTCCTCCTCCTCAGCCTTGACGGGCGCAAGTGCTGCGTCATCTTCCAAAGCATTCGGACCCGTTGTTCTGTCAGGGCAAAGAAACCCAAGGAGTTTCCAAAAGCCAGAGCCGCCTTTCCAATGGGGAGGGCGAGGAAGGACACCACGGAAGCTGGGTCTTTGAACTACAAAACCCCTATTGATTGCGTGGCCATCACAAGAATGACAAGCACACACAGGAACATGCAACCCAAGGGTTTGCCACAACATCTTCATCGGTTTCCAAAGACGATTCACTTCATTGGCCTGAGCTAGCCGCACAGTTGCTCATGGGTTGCTTATGACCTGGATGGGCCTTCCAGCACACGTGGGATCCTCACAAGGGCACAACCAGGCACGACTGTAGCCTATTGTTCTCTGGCCAGGGCGGTGTCTTCTCTGTCGGTCTGTTGCAAACATGGCTCCAGGGCAACTGGGAAACGGGGAGTACTAATCCAGCCACTTGCTCGCTGGTTGTGTCCGGATGGATTGCTACCCTGAATAACAGTAACTTCCCCATCTGGAGCACTGGTTTCTCAAACCATCAGCATTTTCTGTAAACACAGGCCTACTACCACAGAAATAGCCAATAGGGCAGTCAATCAGGCATAGGGGCGGCCTTGGGGACATCTCTGAAACCCCCTTTAAAACCACGTCCCCTCTCACTCCCGGTGGTGAACGTTGTCTAGACCTGAAAACCCAGGGAGGAGTACCGCAAAGGCAACGAGAGGGGGGGGGGTGGATTCGCAGAGCTCCACTCGGAGAAAGGTGGCCACAGGTCTGTAACCCACCATTTTTCTTCGTGGGCTCTGCGAATGCACACTTATGAAGATCTGGCAAGCGAAGTGTCAGATCTGGGAAATCTGAGCTTGGAAGAAGCTCAGGTTTCCAGCCTGCCATGAGGTGGCTGACCTTTGTTCCAGTTCTCTGAGACCTTTGCCCTAGTTACTGAAGGACATGCTGAGTCAGTCTGGGAGTGATGTAACTTCCAGGTGCCTCCAGGGGAAGTGAGGTAACCTCTTCTGGACTTGGACATTGGACAATGAACTGTTAATGCTGACTCAGAGGCTAATGAGGTCACATCCCTTGGACTATGGGATTTGCTGATTCACCCGGATGGTGCAACCCTGCCTGGCATTGCATGGGCAAGGGAGGGGGTTTGAGTATAAAAGGTGTGTTTGGGTGGCGGGACGGTGCTTTAGCTTTACAAGTGTTGTACCTGCAATAAAATTGTGTTGGACCGTGCTTATATCTACGCGTGATCCCACCGAAATTGAGCCACATTGCTATAGCTAAAGCCCCATTCAACTTTCCCAGCAATGGAGAGGTTACTTGGAAGGAAGAGGAGATATCGATATGGAATATTGTCCTGAAGAGGGGTCCGTGAGAACCATGGATTGGGGAGGACAACCATTGACTAAGTGGGGTTCCTGATTGAGTCCAGGAAGTGACGGCGTGTGGGCGCTGGCCAGCCCAGAGGGATGAGCTCCGAGAAGCGGAGAGATTGTGGACGCGCCAGGTTTTTGAGAGAAATGAGGCAGCGAGGCCCCATTCAGCGGGTGTCCGGATGGCCGAGGAACCAGAGAAGCTGTGCTGAAAGAAGGGCCAGCTCAGGTGGATCCAGTGGAGTGCAGGGACCAGAGAAGCTGAGGGGAAGAGTGCCCCAGCTCAGGTGGACCTGAGGAGTGTGGTAGTGAGACCACAGAACCTGAACCGCTGTCGGAGTTGGCGGTGATGAGGTGTAGAATGGATGCGATGGAGCATACCATGAGAAGGATGTCCCAGGCTATGCCCAGAGAGAACTGAACTGAGTTGAACTGACTTTTTATTATTTTTGAGTCGCTTCTCCACGCAGTGCCCGGGCGCCACTTTGCCATATATAGCAATTCAAATTACTGGGTTAAAAAAAATATTAAAAATATTAAAATTTAGATTAAAATATTTAGGGGTTAAATGCAAGGGAGAGCCAAGGGAGTCGGCCTGGAGTGCCCCAGGAGGAGGAGACTTCACTTATTATTCGTGGATGGATGGCGAGCCGTCAGCAGCTGAGCGCCCTAGATCTCCCATGGGGTGTGTATGACGGTGGTCATCTGGCGTCAGAGGAAGTGAATCCAGTCCCGGTGAGCAGGCCCTGCAATCGGCAGGGATGGGAAGGGAGTTTTTAAGGATGGAGGCCCTCAGGGGAGGAGAGTGCAATCTCAAGAGTTTGGAGGACGATTGAAGAAGGAACCTCTGAGGGTGGAATTTCAAGGGGAAGCTTGCAAGGTGGCTTTCTTTATTGCGGCAGTGAGAGATCATATGGAGGACTATGGTCACCTTTACCCCAGTGATGGGAGCAGAGTTCGAGCTATTGGAGGAGTGTTTAAAGGAAGGGCCGCTGAATGGTATGTGCAGTGCCATGACTGAGAGATCCATGTTTAACATCGGTCCGGGCCTCTTGCAAGCTATTAGGAAACAAGCTTCCGTGATCCTCTGGAGAGGATAAAAAGCGGCGAAGCGCCGAAGTCTATCCCAGGGATCCCGCTGGGTCACTGAATATGCAGAGGAATCATGGGATTGGCCGAAAAGTTGCAGAATGGTCCCAGGCAACATTGCTTGAACTATTTAAAGATGGCTCATGGAAGGAGATTTTAGAGTGGTGTCTGCATCAAAGGAGATCCAGGTGACGTTGATGGGTGGATCCAGCTGGCCGGCAGCGTGAGGGATCTTAGCCCAAGTGCAGCGACGGCGGTTCCAGTCGACGAGATCCAGGGTGTCGGGACGCGGTTTTGCTGAGGGCCGCCCGGGAGGAGAGTTTCGCTGGCGGTGATAGCAGGGCCAGCGCAGAAGAAACCAGTGATGGGACGTGGCCTTTGCTTCATCTGTTCCCAGCCGGGCCATTTTTATGCATCCAGTGCCGGGCAGAAGCCGGTGCAGGATCCTATCCATTCGGATCCATCTGCAAAGTAGCAGCTGCTAGGGCGGCTTTTGTGGACAATACTGATGTGAAAAGTGTTGGGGTGAGTCCCCAAGTGTACAATGCACCCTTGGCTTATTTAAAGGAAATGAAATTATTGATAAAAAAGCATTGGTTGAGTGTGGGTGTTCGGTGAATATCATGTCCCCTAAGTTAGTTGATTATTGGGGGGGGGGCTATGAAAACTTTGGATACCTCTGTTAATTTTACTTCAGTTAGACGGACATCTATTAAGGGTGGTCCGTTTTCTTTGGGCACCAAAGATTTAAAAGGTCGGGTGGGACCTTGGGAGGGGGTATTGATTTTGTAGTGGCCCTATTAAAGGACATGAGGTGGTATTAGGACTACCTTGGTTAGAGCAAGTCAATCCCAAATTGATTGGAAGTCTGGGAAGGTGCAATGTGAGCCAAATGTGGGAGAAGGGGTTTTGGACGAGGTACAGGGGGTGCCTGTAGAATATTGGGATTATGCAGATGTGTTTAACCCTGTATTGGCCCAGAGTCTTCCCCCTTTTCGAAATGTACAGTGTAGTATAGAGGTAAAAGAGGGAGCTATCCTGCCTAAACCGAAAATATATGCCATGACTGTGCAGGAGAAGGTTTGCGAGAGCAGATTGATGGGTATTTCTGGCGAAGGGGTTTATTCAAAGGTCTGAGTCTCCTATTGCAGCACCGGTTTTGTTTCTCGGGAGAAAAAGATGGGAGGTTGAGATTATGCATCGATTATCGGGGTTGAACGCCATTAGCACTACGAATTGTTATCCTCTTGCCCCTAATTAAGGACTTATTGGGCCAGCTAGGGCGGCAGATTTTTCACCAAATTGGATTTGATAGATGCTCCATATGGTGCGGGTGAAAAAGTGATCAATGGAAGACTGCTTTCTGCCCTCTCGGCTGTACGAATGGACCGTGATGCCATTCGGGCTGGCCGGAGCTCCCGGTATTTTCATGCAGCTTATAAATGAGGTGCTGCACCCTTTATATAGGGAGTTTTTGTGTATTTGGACGATATAGTGATTGTGACTGTACTAGAGAAGAGCATGTTCAGTTGGTTCGAGAGGTGTTAGAGAGGTTAAAGACAGGCTAGTTTGTATGTGAAGTTGTAAGTGTGAGTTTGGGAAGAGTCAGATTGATTTTGGGATATCGGATTAGTGAGAATGGAGTGGCTGGCCATGGATCCGGTTAAAGTAGAGGATGTGTTGAGCTGGGAGGCTCGCAAACCCGGGAGGCAGTTGCAGGCGTTCTTGGACTGGCGAATTTTTATCGTACCTTATACCTGGTTCTCAGCTATAACTCTCCCACTACAGAGTTGTAAAACTAAGGGGAAGGGGGAGTCAAGGAAGACCAAGTCCCTGAAGCGAAATTAAGTTGGACTAAGGAGGCCAGGAGGCTTTTGATAGATTAAAGAGAGCTTTTACTCAAGGTCCTTTGCCAGTGCATCCAGATGTATGTTTCCTTTTTGTGGTACAATGATGACAAGCCCGCTTGGGATATGGAGGGGCGCTGATGCAGAAGGACGAACAGGGAAATTTGAGACCGTGTGCATATTTCTCGAAGAAGTTTGGGGGAGCTGGAAAGGAAGTGGCCTGTTTGGGAGAAAAGAGGCTTTTGCTGAGTGTGCTTTGCAAACGTGGCGTCAGTTTCTGAGGGGCGACTTTCCTTTTGTGGTGTTAACAGATCACCAGAACCTCCAGTATTTGAGGAACCCTCAGAAGCTATCTCCCAAATTGGTGAGATGGGCTCAGTACTTTGCTCGGTTTAACTTTTCATTTCAGCACATAAAGGGAAGTGAGAATGTAGTGGGCGGATCGTATCCCGGTATCCTGATGTGGGAGAATTGTTTGAGAGAGCGGAGGAGGTGTTTAAAAGAGCATTGGGGATTAGCAGTGCAGACGAGGTCTCAGGTAAAAAGAGAGGTGAAAGAGGAGGAAGGAGTGGTTGATGAGTGGTGTTTAGAGTTACAGAAGGGTTCTGAAGGTGATGCGTGGTTGCGAGATCATAGGGTGAATGCAAGATGTTGAATGGTTTATGGGTTATGGGGAATAAGGTGTATGTTCCTCGAGGTGTGGAGGAAGGTTTTGCAGCTTAATCACGATCATAAGTCTGCTGGTCATTGGGGAGTGACGAAGACGCTTTGGCTATAAAGAAACGGTATTGGTGGCCAGGATGAGAGCGGAGGTAAGGAGTATGTGGAGACGTTGTGAGGATTGTGTTTTCGAAATAAGGATCCTGCTGCTAGACCTCGAGGGTTGATCCAAGTGGTGGCCTCCCCCAGTGCGGCCGTGGACCGCATGTCAGTACAGATTTCGTGGGGAGTTGCCATCTAGTCGGGATACAGATTTATTTGGACGGGTGCTGGATTTATTTTCAAACAGGCCCATTTTATCCCGTTGAGCGTTACCACTTATCAGCAGAGAGGTTGGCTGAGTTATATGTACAGCATGTGTATCGGTTGCACGGATGCCCAGAACAGGTTCTCAGCGATCGAGGGGTTCAGTTTACTGCCCGGTTTTGGGAGAGGTTTTAGAGGTGCTGGAGCTCAAGAAAACTTACGACCGCATCATCCTTGCTGCAATGGGGGCGTGAAAGAGCGCAAAAATCATTAGGAGGATATTTTATGATCTTTAGTAATAAGGAGCAGAATAACTGGTCAGACTTATTGCCTTTTGCTGAAATGGCGTATAATAGCTCTGTGCATTCTTCCACGGAAAGTCCCCTTTCGAGGTAGTTTATGGCCAGGATGTGGCCCCTTTGCCCCATTATTGGAGTTTGGTGGGGAGGAGAAGAGTGAGTGGAGAATGTGAGCACAGGACGATTGGAAGGAAGTAACCGGCTTTGGGAAAGGCAACGGGCGTACATGCTTATTTGGGGATCGGCGGAGACAGGAAGGGGAGGAGTATGTAGAGGGTGATTTGGTATGGTTATCCACACAGAATTTAAAGTTGGGGGGGAGGACGTGGTGGAGAAGGACGTTATGTCAGATCTGGGAAATCTGAGCTTGGAAGAAGTTCAGGTTTCCAGCCTGCCATGAGGTGGCTGACCTTTGTCCCAGTTCTCTGAGACCTTTGCCCTAGTTACTGAAGGACATGCTGAGTCAGTCTGGGAGTGATGTAACTTCCAGGTGCCTCCAGAGGAAGTGAGGTAACCTCTTCTGGACTTGGACATTGGACAATGAACTGTTAATGCTGACTCAGAGGCTAATGAGGTCACATCCCTTGGGACTGTGGGATTTGCTGATTCACCCGGATATGGTGCAACCCTGCCTGGACATTGCATGGGCAAGGGGAGGGGGGTTTGAGTATAAAAGGTGTGTTTGGGTGGCGGGATGGTGCTTTAGCTTTACAAGTGCTGTACCTGCAATAAAATTGTGTTGGACCGTGCTTATATCTACGCGTGATCCTTACCGAAATTGGAGCGTCATTACACGAAGGCCCAGGAGGCGGGAGAAGCAAGCCGACCAAGATTTAAGGACCAGACAATAAAGTTTTATTGCAACAGGCAATATTAATAAATAACCCGGGCAAAAGCCCTCGACAAGCCATGAAACCCAATCCCACAACTGTCATGAACAATGAATAGCAGTGCAAGAAGCACCGCGATTGGAGGCACACAGGCCTCAATGTGCAATAAAGGCAAGTGCATAAAACACAACATAGTGCAAAGCATACAGTGCATTCCCCAAGGGGAAGGGAGCGCGCTGAATGAGGTAGAAACAACACAGTGACCCCTGAGGAACGAGGGGCACGGCACACAATAGGTCATTACAAGAACATCAGCATAGAAAAACAACCCATTCCTCCACGGGAGGAAGGAAAACAGTTACAGGAGCCATAGCACCACGCTCGATATCGAGCGGTGAGGTCGTACCAATATTGAGAACAGGAGAAGAACGTTGACATTGATAACCGACAGTGAATGTGCCCGTTAACTACAGGGGTCAGCATGGCAGGATCGAAGGCCTAAGGGCGGTGTCCCTTCAGAACCCTTCAGTGTCCACACGGAAGTGAGAAACAAAAGTCAGGGGACTTGCACAAATGGCGGCCCTGTGCATAGAGTCCAACGGGACTCCTTTCAGAAAGGGCGTGCCATTTTTCCTCCGATGGAGAAGCCGGCGACTGGTAGAAGGCCGGTAAAACAACCTCCTCATTCACGTGGAACGACGAGACCACCTTCGGCAAGAAGGAGATGTCGGTCCGGAGAATTGCCCTGTCTGCCAAAAACAGCAGGTAGGGCTTGTTGACCCGCAATGCCGCCAGGACGATGATAGAGAGAGGCGCAGCCCGAGGTCCCACTACTGACGTTGAGGCAGAGGAAAAGGGCCGATGGAGGGAGGCCACAATGAGGGCGCCCCACTGGGGAAGGGTGGGCGGGGCTTCTCTCTGCCAAAGAGGGCTCAGATGTTCCCGGGTGCATCAGACTGTCGGGGCGGTCCGCAGGGGCCACGAAGAAGAGCCAAGGTCCGCCCTGGCCCTGACTCCTACACATCCTGGTCTTCCTCCTCTTCCTCCTCCTCTTCTTCTTTTTTAATTTTGAAATTAATTGTCAAGGCTCGCAGTGGCGCCAGAATGCAAATTTGCCACATAGAATACATTGTGAGTTGTAATATTGTAGCTTTGGGCATTTTCAATATTGTATGTCTTCTCGCTGATAGATGTTCGAAATCTCGGCCTCTCCTTGTTCCCTTTTTCGTCATCGTCATCCCACGGGTCTTCATCCTCCAACTCCTCATCCTCCTTCTTCGCTTTCTCCTCTCTCCCTTCCTCCGAGTCTTCCTCACTGTCTCCCACCACGTTCACCTTCTTCTTCTCTTTCTTCTTCCCCCCCTGGAAGGGGCTAGATGTACTGTGGGAGGGGAGGTTAACATTAGATCTATTGGGGGGGATAGGTCTTGTGGATGCCGCCCCTTCCTCCGGGTCTTCCTCATTGTCTCCCACCACGTTCACCTCCTTCTTCTCTTTCTTCTCCCCCTCCTGGAAGGGGCCAGGCGTACTGTGGGAGGGGAGGTTAACATTAGATCTATTGGGGGGGATAGGTCTTGTGGATGCCGCCCCTTCCTCCGAGTCTTCCTCACTATCTCCCACCACGTTCACCTTCTTCTTCTCTTTCTTCTTCCCCCCCTGGAAGGGGCCAGGCGTACTGTGGGAGGGAAGGTTGACATGAGATCTATTGGGGGGGATAGGTCTTGTGCATGCCGCCCCTTCCTCCGGGTCTTCCTCATTGTCTCCCACCACGTTCACCTCCTTCTTCTCTTTCTTCTTCCCCTCCTGAAAGGCGCCAGGCGTACTGTGGGAGGGGAGGTTGACATGAGATCTATTGAGGGGGATAGGTCTTCTGCATGCCGCCCCTTCCTCCGGGTCTTCCTCATTGTCTCCCACCACGTTCACCTTCTTCTTCTCTTTCTTCTTCCCCCCCTGGAAGGGGCTAGATGTACTGTGGGAGGGAAGGTTGACATGAGATCTATTGAGGGGGATAGGTCTTGTGCATGCCGCCCCTTCCTCCGGGTCTTCCTCATTATCTCCCACCACGTTCACCTCCTTCTTCTCTTTCTTCTCCCCCTCCTGGAAGGCGCCAGGCGTACTGTGGGAGGGGAGGTTGACATGAGATCTATTGAGGGGGATAGGTCTTGTGCATGTTGCCCTTCTTCCTCCGCCTCCAACTCTTCGTCCTGCCCCTCCTCCTCCTCCTCTTCCTTCGTCTTCCAGGATGACGTGCAGTGGGAGAAGGTAGACGTAATGAGGGAGGAGAGGCTCTCCGTAATCCTGCTGCACAATCTACAAGCCGTGGATTGCTGTTGACCAGGCGGAGGTTCCCGGGGCGCCACCGAGAGCCCAGAGTCTAAGGTGAAGGAGGAGGGGGAAGGCTCCACCCTCGGGCTCCTCGCCCCAAAACGTAGCTTGCTTGGAGCCATACCTGTAAACAAAAACACAGGAACAGAGTCAGCGAGGGTTGTGTATTCTATGAAGAAAAATCAAGAACGATACAATGTCTGAATCTCCTCCATAAAAACCCACACCTTTTCCCCCAATTTCGCCACTCGCCATGACTCTCGACACACAGAACTCGCATCCAACGAAACTCTGTCCTTATCCTTACATTCATTCTGGTCCAGTTTACCTGTCCAAACGGATTCTCCCCTGCAAACCATCACGGACGCCAAGATCTTCCGGAGAGGTCCTGCTCGGTCCCGCCACCTTCGCAAGCCGCGTCTGGTGGGGACGAGAGACAGGGCCTTCTCTGCGCTGGCCCTCGGCTATGGGGGCTCTCTCCCAAGCGAGACTAGACCTGCCCCTCCCTGTCCTTTAGGAGGCTGGTAAAGTCCTGGCTTTGGAAGGAAGCGTTCCCAGGAGAAGGGCCGGGATTGTTTTTTGGATAAAGGGAACAGCCATATATATTGGACCGAGTTGAATCAGGTTTGGCGTGAATGTCTTGTATTTATATGTCTTGTATTTATATGTATTTTAACTCGGTGACGTGATGTTTTAATTTTTATTGACGGCATTGAATGTTTGCTGTGAGGCCGGCCTGAGTCCCTCTTCGGAGGTGAGAAGGTTCGGGGTATAAACGTTTCAAATAAATACATAATCTATCTATATCTATATATATATATATATATAAAATAAAAGTCAGTGTTAGTGAAGCAGCCAAATTAAGGAGTTATGGAACTCCAAGTACCAAGTTAACTTTACCAAGCTACCTGATCGTGCGGGCGCAAGGGTGAGGAAGAACACACGGCAACTGTGAAATAGGTGAAAATCAAAAAGGTTTATTTCTGGCACCAGCTGGTGGGCTCTTGCCAGCAGAACTCGCTGCAATCAGGGGCAAAAGACCCCGTCACTTCCAATACAAAGACATTTATACCCCAATGGAGTCATTTCAGTTAAGCCCACCCCTTCTTCATGGATAAAAACAATCATAATTGGCTGGTGATTACTGTTGCTTTCATGACATTTCATTAATCCAATAAACAGTGCATTTTCATTAGCATCACATCTTTAAGTCACACCTCTGAATGAGAACAATAGTCAGTTATAAGTTAGTTCTTTCCCACAGTACAGTTATCAATCCTGAGTCTCTAATGTTCCCTGAGTTGAAACATTGACTTCCAGGCTCCGTGCCAGCAACGGAAGGGGTCAGACCTCTGTCATGCGCAGTGCTCGCTATATTCGCATTAAGTTCTCCCATAGCACAATCTGTACTGCCTTCACCCATCTAGCCTATGTTATCTCAAGTCAGGCACAGGGTGTATTAGAATGCTTCAATCACAGTGTTATTTTCATATTGCAAGTGCCTGTCTGATTCTTGGCACAGGAACCCGCATTTCAAAGCTAAACACGCATGTAGCATCACTCTCTGACTGTACTTTTTGCACGGAAAAGTACCAAACCTGCTTTATTAGTATGAATGCATGTGTGCAGAGTTGCAGAGGGTGGATATGTGGCAGATTTCTGATGGGCTGCCACTTTCACAGGCCACTGTGACCTGCACGACTGACGGGCCTGGACCAAAGAAGCTCTGGGATTCCCTCCCCAGGGATATCAGGGAAGCCCCCACCCTGGCAACCGTCAGGAGGAGCCTGAAACCTTGGCTGTTCCTATGTGCCTTCAGTGGCGGGATGTGTGATCACCCCTGAGCAGACTCTGCATAAAATGCCCTCAGAAGCGCTTTATTTTGTGGTTGTGCAATTAAATCCGACCTCGGCCCCTGGATCCCCCCCCCCATTCTTTACATTGTCCGATCTCTCAGTGTTTTAAAATTTTAAATCTTTGATTTTGGCCCTGCCCACGGTGATCGTCTTGAGTGGCCTAATGTTTTGGTTTCATATTGTTGTGTTGTTTTATTTCCATTGGTTTTGTGATTTAAGTTATTCTGTTTTTTTATTTTCTGCTGTGCTCTTGTGTTATATTGTGTGTACTGTGTGGATGGGCGTGGTGGCCTCGTGTCAGCTGCCCGGAGCCCCCTTGGGGAGGTGGGTGGTGGCGGGGTACAAACAACGTTTGTTTACTTATTTACTGTACATACTCGAGTATAAGCCTTGTTTTTCATCCCTTTTCGTAGGCTGAAAATGTCCGCCTCGGCTTATACTCGAGTCAAGGTTATTTATTATTTTACTCTGTTGTTGTTGTTATTTTACAATTATTATTTTACTTTATTTATTATTATTATTATTACATTTATTATTTTACTCTATTGTTACTATTATTATGGTTTCCCTTATTTTACTCTATTATTATTATTATAACATTTATGATTTTCCTCTCTTTATTATTATTGGAAGGATACTTAAGCACATTTACATTGAAGAAGGTGGTTCTAATGCTAATGGGACCCCAAGTCCTGTCCCCTGCCCTCCAGGCACAAACAAGAACTGCTGTGCTACACTATCCCCCCCCCCCCTCAGGGCCCCGCCGAGGCCGCCCCCGCGGCGTGGGTTTGTCAGGGTACTTGCGAAGGAACCGAGCGACAAGGTCCGGGGCATGGACGTCACGAGCCCGCGTCCAAGAACTCTTCCGGTCCAAAGCCTTTCCAGTCAATGAGATACTCCAGCTTCCGGTAGCGGATACGCGCATCCAGGATGTCCTGCACCTCCAACTCCTCCTCGCTGTCCCGCATTTTCATGTCCGCTGGGAGTTGTAGTTTGAAAGAAACAGGCCCCACCTTCTCCAACACTTTGTAAGGCCCCAGAAATCGAGCATCCAACTTGCGGCTAGGTCTCTGCATGGGCAGGTTCTTGGTAGACAGCCAAACTTTATCCCCCACCAGGATCGCAGGGCCCTCTTGGCGCCGCCGGTCAGCCATCCGCTTTAGCCTGGTCCAATTGAGTGCGCAGCAAGTCTTGCAAGGCAGTGAGCTCCTGAAGCCAATCTTTCGCTTCCGACGCCCCTCTGGACGGGTCCACCGGAGGGTAGAAACGAGGATGGTGTCCATAGCTGGCAAAGAAAGGAGTCTCCTTGATGGATTCGTGCGTCGCATTGTTGTAGGCGAACTCCGCCAAAGACAACAAGGACGCCCAGTTGGTTTGCTGATAGTTGACATAGCACCGTAGGTACTGTTCCAAGGTGGCATTGACCCTTTCGGTCTGGCCGTCAGACTGGGGGTGATGGGCCGTGGACATCCGCCCATCAATCCCCAACAACTTCTGGACAGCCTTCCAGAACTGGGAAGTGAACTGGGTGCCGCGGTCGGTCACCAAACTCTGAGGCAGGCCATGCAGCCGGAACACATGTTGCACAAACATATCAGCAGTCTCTTTGGCAGTAGGCACCCCACACAGGGAATGAAGTGTCCCATCTTGGTGAAACAGTCCACCACGACCAGGATCGTGGTGAAACCCTGGACTTGGGCAAATCTGTGATGAAGTCGGCCGAAATCATCTTCCAGGGAGCGGAGGGGGTCGGAAGCGGCTGAAGCAAACCAGCCGGCTTGCCCCCCGGGTTCTTGGCCCGCTGACACACAGGGCAAGAGCCCACATAGTCCTCCACATCCCTCCGCACCTTAAGCCACCAGAAATCCCTTAGGACCAATTGCAGGGTCTTGAACAGCCCAAAATGACCAGCGGCCCGACTATCATGGCAAAGTTTGAGAATGTCCTCCCTCTCGGGCCCGGGGGAAACATAAACAGAGTCACGGTGGTAGAGTACCCCGTTCTTTACCTGGAAAGGGGCTTGCACCCCTTGGTCAGCTGTTCTTGCACCCAGGGGTCAGTCCGCGCGCCTGGACCCGCTCACCAGAGGCCTCTTGTCCTTAGGGGCCGGCGGAGCCAACGGAGGGTTCACAGGAGCCGCCCGGGCCGCAGCAAAGTCCTCCGCTTTCAGGAGACGGGCCTCAGAAAGCCCCTCCGCCACGAACGTACTCGGCGGCTTCGAGACAGGGCATCAGCTTGCTTGGTCTGCTTGGGGTCACATAGTGAATCCGGAAATTGAATCTCTCAAAGAACAGGGACCATCTCTGTTGCCTCTGGTTCAACTTGCGCTGGGACTTCTCACTGTTCCAAGTTCCGGTGGTCAGTGTGCACCTCCACCAGAAACTTAGCCCCTTCAAGCAGATGGCGCCACACTTCAAAAGCCACCTTGATGGCCAGGAGCTCCTTCTCCCAAATGGTATAGTTCTTTTCCGGAGCCATGAGCTGCCGGGAGTAGTAGGCGCAGGGCAACACGTCCGTCCCCTGCGGTTGTAGCAGGATCGCTCCAACCGCCACATCCGACGCAACTGCCTGCACGATGAACGGGTTGCGGGGATTGGGGTGCTGCAGAAGCGGCTGTGTGGGAACAGCTGCTTCAGCTTCCGAACCCCACGTCCGCCTCCAGCGTCCACCGGAACGGCACCTTTCCCCCGCAGGCACTGGGTGATAGGATCAGCCCACTTGGCAAAGTCCGGGATGAACTTTCTGTAGTAGTTGGCAAAACCCAGGAATCTTTGAATGTCCTTTTGCTGGCTGGAGCTGCCCAGTCAGCCACAGCTTGACCTTGGTGTCATCCATGGCAATGCCCGTTGGTGAGATACGGTAGCCCAGAAAGTCCACCTCACGCAGATCAAAAGCACATATCTCCAGCTTAGCATAGAGCCCGTGGGCTCTGAGTCTCTGGAGCACTTCCTTGACATAGCGGTCGTGGGTCGCCTGATCCGGAGAAAAAATGAGCAGATAGTCTAGGTAGACTGCCAGATAGCGATCCAGCAGGTCCCGGAAAATGTCATTCATGAAATGTTGGTAACAGCCTGGGGCATTGCACAAACCGAATCCCATCACCAGGTATTCGAAACTGCCCCACTTGGTCTGGAAGGCCGTCTTCCATTCGTCGCCCTGGCGAATCCGGACAAGGTTGTACGCGCCCCTCAGGTCCAGTTTAGTGAACACCTTGGCTCCCGCATCCGCCTCCAAGAGCTCGGGGATCAGGGGGGGGTAGCGGTTCCGAACCGTGATCTTGTTGAGTTCTCGATAGTCATTGCAGAGCCGCAACTCCCCCGATTTCTTTTTGACAAAAAGAATGGGCGCCCCAGCTGGGGACTGGGAGGGCCGAATGAAGCCCTTCTGCAGGTTCTCATCCAGGAACTCTCGGAGAGCCTGTTGCTCTGGTTCCGAGAGAGGGTAGAGTCTCCCCCGCGGGATAGGGGCTCCGGGTTCAAGTTCAATGGCCCAATCATAGGGCCAGTGGGGAGGCAAACGCTCTGCCTCCTTCTCGCTGAAGACGTCCCAAAATCCGGCATATTTCTTGGGTAGGGTGGCCACCGTCTCGACTTCCTGAGCCTGGCAGGCCCGGGCCGTCAGACAGTGACTCTGGCAATGGTCGGAAGAAAAAACGAGCTGTCTCTTGGTCCAGGAAATCTGGGGGTCGTGGAGAGCGAGCCACACAATGCCCAGGACAATGGGGAAATCGGGGAGGTTGGTCACAAGAAAAGAAATGTCCTCTTTATGGGAGCTGGTCCACATCTTGGTAGGAGCGGTGTACTGGGTCACAGCCCCCGTCTTCAAGGTTCTCCCATCAATAGTCTGCACACCCTTTGGCTCTTGAAGATACAGAAATTTTAATCCAGCAGACTTGGCATAGTCTGCATCAATGAAGTTGTTGGTGGCCCCCGAGTCAATCATGGCATGGACCATCATCGGCCCCTTCTCGGGCGACCACAGGCCAACCATTACAAGGAACAATTGTCCAGTCTTGGGTTCAGGGGGAAGAGTAGCGACGGCGGCCGAGTGAGCGAACCCTCTTACACCCAGCCGGCTCCTTCCCCCGTCGACTGGATGGCTTCTTCGGCCTCCGGAGCCCCTCCCAGGGCGGCAGAGGCTCTGGGAGTCTTTCCACGGGGCTTTTGGGGGCACTCTCTAGAGAAATGTCCAGCCCCCCCTCAGTACCAACACAGATTCAGACGCTGCCGCCGAGCTTTTTCGGCCTGGTCCACCTTAGGCCGCACCGTGCCCAACTGCATGGGTTCCGGCTCATCCGAGCCCGCTGGTGGCGCGGCGAGCTGCCGGGGCAAAAACTGTCCAGCCCCTGCCTCCTTTCGCACCACCGGCTTCTCCACCACACCTTTGTCCCATCTTCGACACGTAGACTCAAGGCAATCGCTGCCTCCAGATCCGCGGGTCGTGCATGCTTCAACAGCTCTTGTTGTAACTCCGTGGGCAGCCCTGCGATGTAGTGGTAATGCAATGCCGAAAGGTTCCACTGCACCTGAGCAGCCAGCACTCGAAAACGAGAAATGTATTGAGACAGGGACAAGTCCTTCATCGTCAGCCGGGCTAGGTCACGCTCTGCCAGCTCTTCATTCACAGGTGGCCCCCAGGTCGCCCGGATAGCGTCCATGAATGCCCTTGGCGTGTTCACATGGGGAGACTGAGCCCGGATCAGCGAAGTAGCCCACGTCGCTGCCGTTCCCTCCATCAGGTTAAAAATAAACCCCACCTTGGCTCGGTCAGTGGCAAACTCTGTGGGTCACAACTCCAAATATAAATCCACTTGGCAGAGGAACACCTCGACTTGCGCGGGATTGCCCCCGAAGCGGGCAGGCGCGCTCACTCCCGGGTGGCGCCCGGCCCTGGTCCTCAGCTCTCCCACCTCCTGTTGTAACGCCGCCACTTGCGCGTCCGACAAGTGGGCCATGGCTGCTACCGCCGTGGGTCGCTTGCCGGTCCCGTGGTGTGATAAGGGGTTCAGGAGTGCTCCGGCCAACTGTCACGATACACGGACTTGACCGGCCCCTTAATCACACACACAGAGACCGAATAAAGGCTAACTACTTTATTGAATATAAAAACAGTTCCAAAGAATATAGTCCAATAGAATGTGATGTAATCCAAAAGGCTTGAAGTAACAATGTCCAAAACAACGTGGCAAATAGGCAAAAAGCTTGGCAAGGCTCCGCAACCGATGCGGATCAGGAAACAGGGCAAGGCTCCGCAAACCAATGCGGATCAGGAAACAAGGCAAGGCAAGGCAAGGCAAGGCTTGATGACCACGGCTGGCTTAGCTAGTGGTCCCACTCCGCTTCACGCCTATTCAGATGAGACGTGGCCGGAGCACGAGACTCTATGTTCCGTCTCCGGTCAAAGGTTCGACCTTGTCTTTCCCACAGCTGTGTTGCTATCTCTCTGAGAGCTCTCCTCCCTAGCCGTTTCCCATTCGCCTTCTTCCATATCTTCCTCAGGAGGCTCCTGGGAAGATCTTCCTCCCGGATGTTCATAACTCCCAGAATCGCTATCCATCTGCACCTGGTTATCTGAATCTTCACTAGGACCAAAACACATTTCTTCCCAGGCCAAGCTCTCTGTGGGCGAAAGAGGCCCCTGAGGGGAAAGCTGCCCTTCGCCCCAATCATCTAGCTCATCCTCTGAATCAGGTTCTGGGGCTGCTGGTTCTAATGCTAATGGGACCCCAGGTCCTGTCCCCTGCCCTCCAGGCACAAACGAGAACTGCTGTGCTACAGAAGGTCAGAATAATGGTTTAATCAGAGGCGGGGAGTCTTATCTTAAACTTCAGTAAAGATTCCAAAACATTTCACCTCCTGATGCCTCAATTAATGTAATTTTATTGGTATCTATTTTTATTTTGAAATTTACTCATAGCAGCTGCATTTTATTTATTTATTTATTTATTATTGGGACTTCTTAACCGCCGACTCCCGGGGGCTCGCGGCGGCTCACAAGAACCAATGGCACAGCGCCATGAGTTAAAAAGCATAAACAATTAAAAACAAAATTAAAATAAGCAGTACAATTAAAACAGCAGCAGCAATACATACAGCCAAGTGAGTATCTAACATGACCTACTCTCCGAAGGCCTGCCTAAACAGATGAGTTTTGCAGGCCCGTCTAAACGGGAGTAGGTCACCCACTCTCTGACTTCAGCCGGAGGGCGTTCCACAGCGTAGGAGCTATCACTGAGAACGCCCTCCGGCGGGTAGATGTTAGATGGGCTGACCTCGCGGATGGAACTACTAAGAGGTTGGCCTCTTCGGACCGCAGTGATCTCGCTGGACAATATGGGGTAAGACGGTCCCTCAGGTACGCTGGCCCCAGGCCGTGAATGGCCTTGAAGGTGAGAACCAGCACTTTGAAGGCGACCCGGTGCTCAATAGGCAGCCAGTGCAGATCCTGCAAGATTGGTGTTATTCGGCAACCTGCTGGAGCCCCAGACAGGAGCCGGGCGGCAGTGTTCTGCACCAGCTTGAGCTTACGGATCGACGACATAGGCAGGCCAACGTAAAGCGCATTACAGTAATCTAGCCTCGAGATGACCGTGGCTTGGATCACCGTGGCCAGGTCGCTCCGGGAGAGGTAGGGGGCGAGCCCCCCTTGCCTGGCGGAGGTGGAAAAAGGCAGCCTTGCTAGCCATGGAGACCTGGGCCTCCATGGTTGGCTGGGAGTCCAGGTGGACACCCAGGCTCTTCACTGACGGCGCTGGATGCAGCGCCGCACCGTCAGGGTCGGAAGCTGGCCCCCCCCCCGCCCGGGCGGCCCAGCCACAAGATCTCCGTCTTCGCCGGATTCACCCTCAACCTACTGGCTCGCAGCCATCCAGTAACGGCTTCGAGGCAATGTTGAAATTATCGGGACGGACTCCGGCCTGCCCTCCATCCTCAGAATGAGCTGGGTGTCATCAGCGTACTGGTGGCAGACCAGCCCATAACTCCGCACCAGCTGTGCAAGCGGCTGCATGTAGATGTTAAATAATAGAGGGGAGAGAATGGCCCCCTGAGGGACTCCGCACACTAATGGGGAGCCCTCGGAGACCACCTCGCCCCTCCTCACACGCTGAGACCGCTGGTGGAGGAAGGAGGTCAGCCATTTAAGGGCTGTCCCCCCTCACTCCAGCCATGGCCAGGCGGTGGATCAAAGATTGTGGTCGGCCGTGTCAAACGCTGCCGTGAGGTCCAATAACACGAGCAGCGCAGACCCGCCTTGGTCGAGCTGGCAGCGGAGTTGATCTGTGATGGAGACCAGGACCGTCTCCGTCCCATGCCCTGAACGGAAGCCGGACTGGAAGGGGTCTAACCATGCCGTGTCATCTAAGAAGGACTGCAGCTGCTCCATTACTGCCCTCTCAACCACCTTGCCCAGGTACGGAAGATTCGACACCGGGCGGTAGTTTGAGGGAACCGCAGGGTCCAATGATGGTTTTCTTCAGCAATGGAGCTACCACCGCCTCTTTTAAGCACTCTGAAAGACTCCTTGCTCAAGGGAGCTGTTAATGACATTCAACAGAGGCCACGTAACCCCTCCAGGCAAGATCTAACAAGCCAGGGAGGGCACGGGTCGAGGAGCAGGTGGTAGGGCGGGCTGCAGTCACAATCTTATCAACAGCATCTGCGTCCAGTGGCGAAACCGGTCGAGGGGCCCGGCGGAGGGCCACGGAGTCTCTAGCTCTCTTACTGTATCAACTGGGGCCGGAAGGGCCCGGCGGAGGCTCAGTATCTTGTCTGTGAAAAAGCTCTGAAAAGCACCGGCAGTGAGGGCCTGATCACTATTTTTTGGGACAGTAGGGACCGTCGTCAAAGACCGAATTACCTTAAACAATTGGGCCGGGCGTGAGCTTGCAGACGCTATCAAGGCAGAGAAGTATTCATTTTTGGCTGCCTTGACCGCATGCTCATAAGACTCTTTAATTAGCTTATAAGCTGATATTGAGGCTCCGTCACGGAGTTTCCGCCACTCGCGCTCTAGCCGTCTCCTTTCCCGCTTCATGGTCCTGAGGTCCCCTGTATACCAGGGGGACCGATGATTGCGGGTCGGAGAGGGCGCCTGGGAGCAATCGTCAAGAGCTGTTGCCAGGGAGGAGTTCCAAGTTTGGACGAGCTCATCGACTGAGACGCTGACAGACTCCAGGTCCCTCAGAGCATTCAGGAACCTGTCGGGTTCCATAAGTCTCCTTGGGCGAACAAAAATCTGTTCGGCGCCCTTGCATGGGGGTGGTTGCTCGACCCGGATACTTAGAGCACAGTGGTCCGACCATGGAACCTCTATTACAGAGGCTAGGTCCACTTGAACCCCTGCGCTGAACACCAAGTCGAGAGTGTGCCCGGCCGAGTGTGTGGGTCCCGAATACACAGGGAGAGGCCTAATGCCGCCATGGTCGATTAGGCGCGGCTGCAGGTGAAACAGAGGCTGGGCGTGGACATTGAAGTCCCCAGAACGATAAGCCTGGGAAACCTCAATGCCCACTCCGACACAGTCTCAAGCAGCCGCGCCAGGCTCTCCGCGGTGCGCTAGGGCGCACGGTACACCAGCAGGATCGCCAGGCTCTCCGGGGACTCCCACACCAGACCCACACTCTCCAAGCCCGAGGTGACAAGCGCAGGCTCATACTCGAGTCAATCCGTTTTCCCAGTTTTTTGTGGTAAACTTAGGTGCCTCGGCTTATATTCGGGTCGGCTTATACTCAAGTATATACGGTATATTATTATTATTATTTAGCTTTGCTGTTGACAATGTTTTTAGAAATCGAATTTTCTGATTTCAATGTATACCGGTTTTATGTGTTATGTTTTTATGCTATGTATGGCTGCAAGTTGTATGCGCAGCATTTTTACTGTTTGTTGTGATCCGCCCCGAGCCTGCAGGGAGGAGCGGAATATAAGATTGAATAATAAATAAATAAATAATAAATATAAATGTTACTTAATACCTAAACATGTGTCATGCTCCTATTTTGATGTTTGTTCATTTTTGGTGCTGGCTATTGACCATAATAATAACAACAACAACAATAATAAGAACAATAACAACAACAAGAACTTATGTCACAAGCACCACCTGCCAGCAGTAACAAATTGGTGGGATCATAAACCCACAAAGGCCGTGGAAAATGAACATGCAAAAATACTGTGGGACTTTCAAATCCAGACTGACAAAGTTTTGGAACGCAATGCGCCAGGCATCACGATTACGGAAAAAGAAAAAAGCCTGGGTGATTGGTGTCGCCATTCCCGGTGACGGCCGCATTGAGGAAAAGCAACAGGAAAAACTCAGCCGTTATCAGGACCTCAAAATCGAACTGCAAAGACCTCGTTGGATATTGTAGACCAGGGCTGCTCATTAAGCCGGTCGCGATCGACCAGTCGATCACGGGGTCAAAACTGATCGATCGCAGCCCCATGCGCAGTGCACATCTTCCTCTGGGCTGCCGGGCTCAGGCAGCCCTTGCTCGGCTCCCCCGCCAGCACCTCCATCCTCAGTGCCGACTGCTGCTGTCGCAGCGTGGCCTGAGGAGAGAGGGAGAAGGAGGGCAGCAGAAGGAAGGAGGGGGCGGGTGCCCGGCCCGCGCACGCATGCGCATTTGGAGCATGCAAATTCTCATTACTGTGATGCTTGATGAGGGGAGGAGGGCAGGCCGAAGGCAGGCTGGGCCATTGGGGTTGCATTGCAAAGGGAGGGAGGGAGGGATCCCCAGGAGCAAGGACTCACCTCCTCGGAGCCTGGGGGGCAGGCCCACGTGACTCTCCTCCTAGGATCTTCCCGGGAAAGAAAAAAGGGAAGGGGGGGGGGGAAGCTGGCCCTTCAGCTCCAAAGAGGCCCGGGAGAGAGGGGGAGCAGCCCACGCTTCCGGCTCCTGCTCGACACTCTCTCCTTGCAGCGGACCCTGGGTGGGGGGTGGGGGGCCAGCCAAGGAATGGATGAGTGAGTGGGAGATGCCTGGAGGGAGGGAGCCTTGCCAAGGAGAGGCTGCCGCTTCCTTTGCACCCGAAGCCTCCTTTCCAGAGAGGGTGGCAGCAGGATGGAGTGATTCTATGCACACGCATACAGGCCATTGTTTACCACTTGAAACTTGCAAGGCATCAGCACTGCCATGGAAGCAAACATGGAAATAGGGAGCTGGAACCATTAGAAACCCATGGTAACCGCTGGCTTTCTGCTTCTTCCTCCTTCGCGGGCCTTGCTACGGCAGAAGAGGAGCCCCAGAATTGGAAGAGGCCTCCTCGTGGGCCACCATCCAGTCCAACCCCATTTTGCCAAGAAGCAGGAAAATTGCATCCAAAGCACCCCCAACAGACAGGTGGCCATCCAGTCTCTGTTTCAAAGCCCCCAAAGAAGGAGCCTCCACCACACTCCCTCTGGGGCAGAGAGTTCCACTGCTGAACGGCTCTCACAGTCAGGAAGTTCTTCCTCAGGTTCAGGTGGAATCTCCTTCCTTTCCTGTAGTTTGAAGCCATTCCTCCATTGCGTCCTATCTCCAGGGCTCCCCTGCTCCCTCCTAAACTTCCCTAGGACTTCCCCTCACATCTTTATACACGGCTCTCATCATGTCTCCTCTCTGCCTTCTCTTCTTCTTCAGGCTAAACATGCCCAGCTCTTTAAGCCGCTCCTCATAGGGCTTGTTCCCCAGACCCTGGGTCCTTTGAGTCACCCTCCTCTGGACACAGTATTCCAGCTTAGGGTCAACATCTCTCTTCCATTGTGGTGCCCAGAATTGGACACAGTGTGATTCCAGGTAAAGTGGCCTGACCAAGGCAGAAGAGAGCATGGGAGCATGAATTCCTCGGACCTATTGATACTTCTATTGATGCAGGCCAAAATCCCATTGGCTTTTTTTGCACATTCCTGATGCCGTCGACCATGGTACCCTTCTGGGACGCCTCGCAGAAATGGGCCTTGGAGGTCCTGTCTTGCAGTGGCTCCGGTCCTTTCTGGAGGGTCGCACTCAGAAGGTGTTATTGGGGGTCACCTGTTCAACTCCGCAAGCATTGTCTTGTGGGGTTCCTCAGGGCTCAATACTGTCCCCCATGTTGTTTAGCATCTACATCAGGGCTGTCCAACTTCTACCGGACCTGTGGCCGGAATTCCGGTTACTGATGACCTGGGGGGCCGAAGGGTCTGCCTCTGCCCCCGGCTCCGCCCCCTCCCTGGCTCCACCCCGCCCCAGCTCCGCCCCCCGGCTCCGCCCCCCCCGCCTTGGAGGTGTCTGTGGACGACACCGGGGCTTTGACTTGGAGGTAGAGATGAACACCAAAATCCCAGTCTCAAGTCCCAGTTCCTGCTTTGAACTGGATTATATTGCAGTGTGGACTCAGGGCCCTTCACACAGCCATATAACCCAGAATACCTGCTTTGAACTGGATTATATTGCAGTGACTCAGGGACTCAGGGCCCTTCCACACAGCCATATAACCCACAAAACCTGCTTTGAACTGGATTATCAGTGGAGTCCACACTAATATAATCTGGTTTTAAAGCAAATAACATGGGATTTTATTCAGATGTGTGGAAAGGAAGTCAAATAAGAAGCCAAGGCCCTTCCACACAGGCCTTTAACCCTGAATGATAAGGCATAATATTCATTCTGCCTCTGCTAATAATAATAATAATAATAACAACAACAACAACAACAGGTTCATGGAGTAGGAGACCTCCAAGGGCCATCCAGGGCCATCCAGTCCAATCTCCTTCTGCCATAAGGGGAAAACACAATCAAAGCATTCCTCACAGATGGCCATTTCTCTGATGATGATGATGATAATAATAATAATAATAATACAATGGGTCCCTAGAACAGGAGACCTCCAAGGGCCATCCAGTCCAATCTCCTTCTGCCATAAGGGGAAAACACAATCAAAGCATTCTTCAGCCATGTTGAATCAAACTTGGCAGACTGAACTCTCATGAGAGCAACAGAAAGTACTGAACCTTGAGTTTGGGAGTTGTAGTTCTCCTCCATCCAGAGAGCACTGTGGACTCAAATAATGATGGATCAGGACCAAATTTGGCAGGAATCCTCAGAAGAGGAGGAAGCCGGAAAGGGAATGGATGAGCACCCCCCCACTCGCTCCGAACTCGGCCCTGCCCCTTTTCACTCTGGCCACGCCCCCTCTCGCTTGGTGCACTCTCCCTCTCCTTCCCTCTTTCATTCAGGAGGTGCAAGGAGGAAGGAATGAAAGGGGGAAAGAGAGAGAAGGAGGAGGGGGGGGAGAGAGAAACAAGAAGACAGGAAAGAGTGCCGAGGCAACAGGGAGCGGGAGCGCACGAGGAGGGCGAACACACACACACACTTTATTTGCCACCTCCCGTTCTTCCCCCTCCCTTCCCTTCACCTCCGCTTGCCTGCCTGCCTGCCTGCCTGCTTCTTCAGGTTTGTGGCCGCTGCGAAAGGGAAGGCCGCAGCCGGCCATCCCCAGCCTCATGGAGGGAGGGAAGGAGGAGGAGGAGGAGGAAGGGAGCCTGCTCCTCCTCCCTGCCCCGCCCCGCCCCTCACCCCTCCCCCGAAAAAAATAAATAAAAATATTCAAAAAACTTTAAATCTTAAAAAACGCAGATATCTTGCAGGAGGGTAGGGGGCCGTGGGGAAGGGGCTGGGGGCCGTATACGGCCCGTGGGCCGCCAGTTGGACAGCCCTGATCTACATGAAGCCACTGGGAGAGATCATCCGGAGTTTCGGGGTGCGGTGTTATCTGTTCGCAGATGATGTCCAACTCGGTCACTCCTCCCCACCTGCTACTAAGGAGGCTGTTCAGGTCCTGAACCGGTGCTTGGCCGCTGCGTCGGACTGGATGAGGGCGAACCAATTGAAATTGAATCCAGACAAGACAGAGGTCCTCCTGGTCATCGAAAGGCCAAACAGGGCATACAGCCTGTGCTGGACGGGGTTACACTCCCCCCGAAGGCGCAGGTTCGCAGCCTGGGTGTGATCTTGGATTCATCGCTGAGCTTTGAAGGCCAGGTTTCAGCGGTGGCCAAGGGAACATTCGCACAGTTGAAACTTGTGTGCCAGCTGCACCCATACCTTGGGAAGTCTGACTTGCAGGATAGACTACTGCAACCTGCTCTACATGGGGTTGCCTTTGAAGACTGTTCGGAAGCTGGAGGCAAACAGCTGGTTGCATTCAAGCACCTGCTCGCCTCCAGCCAATGAGGTAAAAGCACCTCGGGAGGGGAGGAAATGTAAGGCTGCTTCCTTACCGAACCAGGAAGTGGGTCTTTCCGAAAATGGCGGCAATGGCGTCGAATGGGCAAATTTACTTCCGGGTTGCTTAAATCGCCTCGAAATCTCTTCAAAAGCAGGTGTAACCCGAATTCATTTTGATTTAATAAGCATGAACTAACCTAACCAGGCCTCCCACCCCCATAACAGCTGTAATCCCAGTGCTGACAAGTCCCCCCAAGGGCATTTCAGGTTATAGCGGGCACCACAAATATGTCTCCCACCCCCTGCCAAGGTCCCCCCCCAAGCACCAAACTGCCCACCACCCAAGCCAAGGTTTCCGTGCAGAGGCCGCCATTCACCCGAGAGGCTCTATTTTTCCCCCTCCAGGATGGACACCCCAGGGTTCCTCTCCATCGGTGTGGGACTTCCATGGCCTCGCCCACTGCCCTCCCCTTGACCCTTAACCCTTTCCCGCCCTTTCCTGTGGCACACAGCAAACAGGAATTGATCGGCAACTAAGCAAGAGGTTTGGGAAGAATTTGCCATGGTTTATAGGAGTTGTAGTTCACGCATATCCAGAGCGCCCTATGAACCCAAACAATGACGGATCTGAACCAAACTTGCCATGCACATCTGATATCCCCAAATTTGAATACTGGTGGGCTTTGGGGAGAATTGGGCTTGACATTTTGGAGTTGTAGGTACTGGGATGTAGAGTTCACCTGCAATCAGGGAGCACTCTCAACTCCACCAAAGATAGACCTAACTTGTCACATAGAGCCCCCATGACCAGCAAAAAAATACTGGAGGTCTTTGGGGAAAATTCACCTTGATTTGGGGGAATTGAAGTTCACCTACATCTAGAGAGCACTCTGAACTCAAACACTGAGGGATCTGGACCAAACTTGGCACACAGACCTGATATGCCGAAATTTGATTACCGGGGGGGGGGGGTGTTGGGGTGGGGGGGACTGACCTCCTTTTCTGGGAGTTGTAGTTCACCCACAACCAGAAAAACTGTGACCTCCACCGAAGATGGACCTGGACCAAACTTGGCACACAGAAATCCCATGACTAACTCAATCTACTGTAGGGGTTTGAGGGGACTGACACCCCACAGTGGGAGCTGTAGTTTAAACTGTATACAGGGGGCAGCACTGTCTGGTACAGGTAAAAAACTACTAAGGCAGTGATATAATCAAAATAGCTTTAAATCTCAATCAATAACTCACAATGTGAGAATAGCAATGTAGCACATACATGTGATATAGAATTACATAGGTAATACATGTGCATCACAATCATACAGTTATTCAAACAGCAGAATGCATAAGAGCAATGAAGCATACAGTTCAACAAGCCACAGGACATATGAGTCAATACAATACCATATGGTAATGAAAGGGCTGGAAGAACGCTGGGAAAGGTGTGTCTCTTGTAGATAAGCACTGAAATAGTGAGAGACAGAACCTTACTATGAGAGGAATGTACCCTGGAGCACTATGGCTCCAAAAGGAACCCGTAGATCGGGTGGCGAAAGCGGGTGAAGTCAGCGGGGTCTGGCCCAGCCGGAGCACGTCTTCCTGGTTGGAGACGCCGGCCCCGCCTATGCGGAGTCAGCAAAGGATGGCGGGAGTGGTAGTCCACACAATGGCAGCAGACGCCCGGGCTCGATAGTTGCGAATGTCGCGGGGGGAGAACTCAGGCCCCACAGCCAGATGTCACTGGGGACGAGTGGTGTGGGGGCAAAGCCTGACGGCGAAGAGCTCTGTGTACGTCCTCACCAGTGTTTAATCATCAGGAGTCTCTTCAAATGCGTGGAGGACGGGCCATCCCTTCCAGTGGAAATGGCCATTTCCACTGGAAGGGATGGCCCGTCCTCCACGCATTTGAAGAGACTCCTGATGATTAAACACTGGTGAGGACGTCACATTTGGATAAACCGCTGCCTCTGAGGAAGTCCTACAACCCCAAAGGACGAAACGGCTTGCTGCCGGCTGTACACAGAGCTCTTCGCCGTCAGGCTTTGCCCCCACACCACTCGTCCCCAGTGACATCTGGCTGTGGGGCCTGAGTTCTCCCCCCGCGACATTCGCAACTATCGAGCCCGGGCGTCTGCTGCCATTGTGTGGACTACCACTCCCGCCATCCTTGCTGACTCGCATAGGCGGGGCCGGCGTCTCAACCAGGAAGACGTGCCCGGCTGGGCCAGACCCCGCTGACTTCACCCGCCGCCACCCGATCTACGGTTCCTTTTGGAGCCATAGTGCTCCAGGGTACATTCCTCTCATAGTAAGGTTCTGTCTCTCACTATTTCAGTGCTTATCTACAAGAGACACACCTTCCCAGCGTTCTTCCAGCCCTTTCATTACCATATGGTATTGTATTGACTCATATGTCCTGTGGCTTGTTGAACTGTATGCTTCATTGCTCTTATGCATTCTGCTGTTTGAATAACTGTATGATTGTGATGCACATGTATTACCTATGTAATTCTATATCACATGTATGTGCTACATTGCTATTCTCACATTGTGACTAGGAGCTGTAGTTTACCCTACAGCCAGAGAGCACACTGAACCCCACCAATGATACATCTAGAGCAAAATCTCTAGCCCAGGTGACCAATAATAATAATAATAATACTTTCTTTAGATCCCGGACACACACACCCCCCTTCAAAGGGACTCGGAGTGCCTTAGAACAACATAACAGTATTGATAATAACCATATAATTTAAACTTAAGTAAACAAACAATAACAAAGCAAAATACACCGAAAAGTCAAACAAATTAGGTACGACTCAAAAGCTGACATCCATAAATAGCATAAGGTCAAATAGAATAAACAGTGCCGCTTACGCAAGTCATCCCAACCTCGGTGCCACTGAAATCCCGTGAACACTCTCCCATGTAAATCCTCCATCCATGAGGCACGAGCCCGTGGCGTCCAGTCAAGATTTCCCCTGACCCACTTCTGTTTATCACGGGGCGCCGAAAGTGCACGTGTGTCATGAGAGAACTCTCTATAGGTTACATGCCAATGTAACACTCAGAACTGACCACAAGCAGCCTCCTTCCTCCTAACACAAACAGCTGCAATCCCCAGTGCTGACCAATACTGTGGGATTTTCTGCCTTGATAATTCTGGGTTATATGGCCGTGTGGAAGGGCCCCGGGGCTGCTTCTACGCTGCCATTCAACATTCAGCACGATCTGCTTTGCATTTCTGATTGTAGGGCTGTGTAGTCTCATATAATCCGGATTATATGGCCGTGTAGAAGGGGCCTGGTATGGTAAAAGCATGCTGTATTGGACTTCAGAATTTCAGGCCCCTTCCACACAAGTGTATAAAATCCACACTGAACTGGATTATTTGGCAGTGTGGACTCAGGTAACCCAGTTCAAAGCAGATATTGTGGATATTCTGGGTTATGTGGCTGCGTGGAAGGGCCCTCAGATTTTTTTAAAAATGTGCATAGAGAGGAGGGGAGGGGGGGAGGGAGAGGAGGGGGAGGGGAGGGAGAGAGGAGGGGGAGGGGAGGGAGGGGAGGGGAGGGGAGAGGAGGGAGGGGAGGAGGAGAGGAGAGGAGAGAGGAGGAGAGGAGAGGGAGGAGAGAGAGGGAGGAGAGGAGAGGAGAGGAGAGGAGAGGAGAGGAGGAGAGGAGAGGAGAGGAGATGGGTAGTATTCTGCACAACACTTCAAAATAGCCACGTCCTGCAAATTTCGGCCCTCCAGGTGTTTTGGATTTCAATTCTGGGAGTTGGAAGTCCCAAACACCTGGAGGGCTGAGGTTTGCCCACGCTTGCTCTAAACCAGGGCTGTCCAACATCTTTTGGGCCAAGGGCCGGAGCCCTGGCCACTGATGACCTGGGGGCCGGAGCAGGGGCGGGCCGCTCCTGACGGCACGCTGAGCGTCACCACGTCTGACGTCACCACGCCGGCGTCCTGCGCGGCCCGCCCCTTTTCGGTGAGGCTTGCTGACGTCACCAAGCCCCGCCGAAAAAGGGCGGGCCGTGCAGGGCGGCGGCGTGGTGACGTCAGACGTGGTGACGTCAGCGTGCCATCAGGAGCGGCCCGCCCCCGCCCCCCTCCCTCCTACAGTGACAGCCAGGGCGGCAGAAACGGCGATTTCTCTCGGTTCTGCTGCCCCGGCTGAGGCTGTAAGAGGAAGGGCAAAGCCGAGGAGAACCCTCCTCCTCAGCTTCGCCCTTCCAGCTAAAGGCACACGGCAGCCTCAGAAGCAGCGATTTCCCGCTTCCGAGGCTGGCGTGTCCCATGAGCTGGAAGGGCGAAGCTGAGGAGGGCTCTGCTTGGCTTTGCCCTTCCTCTTAAAGGGACACGCCAGCCTCAGAAGCAGCGATTTCCCCGCTTCCAAGGCCCGCGGCGGTAGCAGCCATGGCCAACTTGTCGGACGCGCAAGTGGCGGCGTTGCAACAGGAGGTGGGAGAGCTGAGGACCAGAGCCGGGCGCCACCCGGGAGTGAGCACGCCTGCCCGCTTCGGGGGCAACCCCGCTCAAGTCAAGGTGTTCCTCTGCCAGGTGGACCTGTATTTGGAGCTGCGACCCACAGAGTTTGCCACCGATCGAGCCAAGGTGGGGTTTATTTTTAACCTGCTGGAGGGAACGGCAGCGACGTGGGCTACTTCGCTGATCCGGGCCCAGTCCCCCCCATGTGAACACGCTAAGGGCGTTCATCGACGCTATCCGGGCGACCTGGGGACCACCCGTGAATGAAGAGTTGGCTGAGCGCGATTTAGCCCGGCTGACGATGAAGGACTTGTCCCTGTCTCAATACATTTCCCGTTTTCGAGTGCTGGCAGCCCAGGTGCAATGGAACCTTTCGGCGTTGCGTTACCACTACATCGCGGGGCTGACCACGGAGTTACAACAGGAGATGTTGAAGCATGCACGACCCGCGGATCTGGAAGCAGCGATCACCCTGAGCCTCCGTGTCGAAGCGGGGCTGCAAACCCGGAGGCGATGGGACAAAAGTGTGGTGGAGAAGCCGGTGGCGCAAAAGGAGGCAGGGGCTGGACAGTTTGTGCCCCGGCAGCTCGCTGCGCCACCAGCGGGCTTGGATGAGCCGGAACCCATGCAGTTAGGCACGGTGCGGCCTAAGGTAGACCAGGCTGAAAAAGCTCGGCGCCAGCGTCTTAATTTGTGTTGGTACTGCGGGGGGGCCGGACACTTTTCCAGAGAGTGCCCCCAAAAGCCCCGTGGAAAGACTCCTAGAGCCTCTGCCGCCCTGGGAGGGGCCCCGGAGGCCGAAGAAGCCATCCAGGCGACGGGGGAAGGAGCCGACCGGGTGTAAGAGGGTTCGATCCACTCGGCCGGCGTCGCTTCTCTTCCTCCTGAACCCAAGACTGGACAATTGTTCCTTGTAATGGTTGGCCTGTGGTCGCCCGAGAAGGGGCCGATGATGGTTCATGCCATGATCGATTCGGGGGCCACCAACAACTTCATTGATGCAGACTATGCCACGTCTGCTGGATTAAAATTTCTTGATCTCCAAGAGCCAAAGGGTGTACAGACTATTGATGGGAGAACCCTGAAGACGGGGGCTGTGACTCAATATACAGCCCCTACCAAGATGTGGACCAGCTCCCACAAAGAGGACATTTCTTTTCTTGTGACCAAGCTCCCCGATTTCCCCATTGTCCTGGGCATTGTGTGGCTCGCTCTCCATGACCCCCAGATTTCCTGGACCAAGAGACAGCTCGTTTTTTCCTCCGACCATTGCCAGAGTCACTGTCTGACGGCCCGGGCCTGCCAGGCTCAGGAAGTCGAGACGGTGGCCACACTACCCAAGAAATATGCCGGATTTTGGGATGTCTTCAGCGAGAAGGAGGCAAGAGCGTTTGCCTCCCCACCGGCCCTACGATTGTGCCATTGAACTTGAACCCGGAGCCCCTATCCCGCGGGGAAGACTCTACCCTCTCTCGGAACCAGAGCAACAGGCTCTCCGAGAGTTCCTGGATGAGAACCTGCGGAAGGGCTTCATTCGACCCTCCCAGTCCCCGGCTGGGGCGCCCATTCTTTTCGTCAAAAAGAAATCGGGGGAGTTGCGGCTCTGCAATGACTATCGAGAACTCAACAAGATCACGGTTCGGAACCGCTACCCCTCCCCTGATCCCCGAGCTCTTGAGCGGATGCGGGAGCCAAGGTGTTCACTAAACTGGACCTGAGGGGCGCTTACAACCTTGTCCGGATTCGCCAGGGCGATGAATGGAAGACAGCCTTCCAGACCAAGTGGGGCAGTTTTGAATACCTGGTGATGGGATTCGGTTTGTGCAACGCTCCAGCCTGTTTCCAACATTTCATGAATGACATTTTCCGGGACCTGCTAGATCGTTATCTGGTGGTCTACCTAGACGATCTGCTCATTTTTCTCCGGATCAGGCGACCCATGACCGCCATGTCAAGGAAGTGCTTCAGCGACTGCGAGCCCACGGGCTCTATGCTAAGCTGGAGAAATGTGCTTTTGATCTGCGTGAGGTGGACTTTCTGGGCTACCGTATCTCACCAACGGGCATTGCCATGGATGACACCAAGGTCCAAGCTGTGGCTGACTGGGTGGCTCCAGCCAGCAAAAAGGACATTCAAAGATTCCTGGGCTTTGCCAACTACTACAGAAAGTTCATCCCAGACTTTGCCAAGTGGGCTGTTCCTATCACCCAGTGCCTGCGGGGAAAGGTGCCGTTCCGGTGGACGCCGGAGGCGGACGTGGGGTTCCAGAAATTGAAGCAGCTGTTCACCACACAGCCGCTTCTGCAGCACCCCACCCCCCGCACCCCCTTCATTGTGCAGGCCGCTGCGTCGGATGTGGCAGTGGGAGCGATCCTGCAGCAACCGCAGGGGACGGATTTGTTGCCCTGCACCTACTACTCCCGGCAGCTCATGGCTCCGGAAAAGAACTATACCATTTGGGAGAAGGAGCTCCTGGCCATCAAGGTGGCTTTTGAAGTGTGGCGACATCTGCTTGAAGGGGCTAAGTTTCCGGTGGAGGTGCACACTGACCACCAGAACTTGGAACACTTGAAGTCCCAGCGCAAATTGAACCAGAGGCAACAGAGATGGTCCCTGTTCTTTGAGAGATTCAATTTCCGCATCCACTATGTGACCCCCAAGCAGACCAAGCAAGCTGATGCCCTGTCTCAGAAGCCGCAGTACGTTCGTGGCGGTGAGGGGCTTTCTGAGGCCCGTCTCCTGAAAGCGGAGAACTTTGCTGCGGCCCGGGCGGCTCCTGTGAACCCCCCTGTGGCCCCGCCGGCCCCTAGGGACAAGAGACCCTTGAGCGAACGGGTTCAGGCACGCCAACGGACTGATCCGTGGGTGAAAGAGCAGCTGACCAAGGGAGTGCGAGCCCCTTTCCAGGTAAAGAACGGGGTGCTCTACCACCGCGACTCTGTCTATGATTCCCCCGGGCCCGAGAGAGAGGACATTCTCAAACTTTGCCACGATAGTCGGGCCGCTGGTCATTTTGGGCTGTTCAAGACCCTGCAATTGGTGCTGCGGGATTTTTGGTGGCTTAAGGTGCGGAGGGATGTGGAGGACTATGTGGGCTCTTGCCCTGTATGTCAGCGGGCCAAGAACCCGGGGGGCAAGCCGGCCGGTTTGCTCCAGCCGCTTCCGACCCCCTCCGCTCCCTTGAAGATGATTTCGGCCGATTTCATCACCGACTTGCCTAAGTCCAAGGGTTTCACCACGATTCTGGTCGTGGTGGACTGTTTCACCAAGATGGGACACTTCATTCCCTGTGTGGGGGTGCCTACTGCCAAAGAGACTGCTGATATGTTTGTGCAACATGTGTTCTGGCTGCATGGCCTGCCACAGAGTTTGGTGACCGACCGCGGCACCCAGTTCACTTCCCAGTTCTGGAAGGCTGTCCAGAAGTTGCTGGGGATTGATGTGCGGATGTCCACGGCACATCACCCCCAGTCTGACGGCCAGACCGAAAGAGTCAATGCCACCTTGGAACAGTACCTACGGTGCTATGTCAACTATCAGCAAACCAACTGGGCATCCTTGTTGTCTCTGGCAGAGTTTGCCTACAACAACGCGACGCACGAATCCATCAAGGAGACTCCTTTCTTTGCCAACTATGGACACCACCCTCGCTTCTATCCTCCGGTGGACCCGTCCGGAGGGGCGTCGGAAGCGAAAGATTGGCTTCAGGAGCTCACTGCCTTGCAAGACTTGCTACGCACTCAATTGGACCAGGCTAAAGCGGATTATAAGCGGATGGCTGATCGGCGGCGCCAGGAGGGCCCTGCGATCCTGGTGGGGGATAAAGTTTGGCTGTCTACCAAGAATCTGCCCACACAGCGGCCTAGCCGCAAGTTGGATGCTCGATTTCTGGGGCCTTACAAAGTGTTGGAGAGGGTGGGGCCTGTTTCTTTCAAACTGCAACTTCCAGCGGACATGAAAATCGACCCTGTGTTTCACCGTTCTTTGCTCCGCCCGGCGAAGGGGGTGCGGCCTGATGTGACGCAGCCGCCTCCTCCCCCTGTGATGCGGGACGGCGAGGAGGAGTTGGAGGTGCAGGACATCCTGGATGCGCGTATCCGCTACCGGAAGCTGGAATATCTCATCGACTGGAAAGGCTTTGGGCCGGAAGAGCGTTCTTGGACGCGGGCTTGTGACGTCCATGCCCCGGACCTTGTCGCTCGGTTCCATCGCAAGTACCCTGACAAACCCAAGCCTCGAGGACGGCCTAGGAGGGGCCCTGAGGGGGGGGGGATAGTGTAGCACAGCAGTTCTCGTTTGTGCCTGGAGGGCAGGGTTTAGGACCTGGGGTCCCATTAGCATTAGAACCAGCTGTGCCAGAACATGATTCAGAGGATGAGCTAGATGACTGGGGCGAAGGGCAGCTTTCCCCTCAGGGGCCTCTTTCGCCCACCGAGAGTTTGGCCTGGGAAGAAATGTTGTTTGGCCCTAGTGAAGATTCAGATAACCAGGTGCAGATGGATAGCGATTCGGGGAGTTATGAACATCCGGGTGGGAGATCTTCTCAGGAGCCTCCCGTGGAAGATATGGAAGAAAGCGCATGGGAAACGGCTAGGGAGGAGAGCTCTCAGGGAGATAGAAACACAGCTGCAGAGAGACAAGGTCGAACCTTTGATAGGAGACGGAACATAGAGTCTAGCAGAAGGGAATGGTCAAAGAGCATAGACCGGCCGAGGTCCGTGAGCAGCGATTGGAGACGCAGAAGCCTAGAGCGTCGGGGACCTCGGCCGAAGGATTAAGTATAGGATCCGTGGCAACGGATCCTCAGTGCTCCGGCCACGTCTTACCTGAATAGGCGTGAAGCGGAGTGGGACCACGAAGCTAAGCCAGCTTGTGGTCATCAAGCCTTGCCAAGCCTTACCTTGTTTCCTGATCCGCATAGTTTTGCGGAGCCTTGCCCTGTTTCCTGATCCGCAAAGTTTTGCGGAGCCTTGCCAAGCTTTTGCCTATTTGCTACGTTACTTTGGACTTTGTTACTTCAAGCCTTTTGGATTGCTCTTATATTCTATTGGACATTATTCTTTGGAACTGTTTTTATATTCAATAAAGTAGTTAGCCTTCAGTCCGTCTCTGTGTGTGTGATTAAGGGGCCGGTCAAGGCTGTGCAACGTGACAAAAACATGATTCTATAGCCTAGATTTCATCCCAATTCGCCCTCCAGTCCCTCTTTTCCTTCTTTTTGACACTTTTTACTATTTTGACTGTCTGTCTCGCTGTAAAGGTACAATATCTTAGCATCAGTGGGAAGCAGCAAAGCATGATTGTTACAGAACAAAAAATCACAAGAATTAACATAGCTATTGACCTTAACCATTTCATCTCTGGTAGCCAATTAAATTCCCAAAAATTGTCTACAGGTTCATAAGACTTTTGGACTTCGTGTGCCACTTGCTGTATCTTTTTCATGTCTACCTCAATATCTCCTGTCGTGTTAATATAGTGACAACATGTGGCATTCAGCCAAACACAAAGACCTCCTTCTTTTGTTAACAGGTAATCCAGAGCTAACCTTTGCTGTATTACCATCCCAGCCAAGGAATTGATTTCTATTTGCAAAGCATTCATTCCCAAAGCTGTCTCATTTGCCAATTTTTCTAACTCATAAGACAAAACGACGTTTGATGGTGTTTGTCTTATGTTCCAAGCCACGCCCAACCATGGGAGTCCTGGATTGCAAAGAATCTTTCTGCCCATTGGTAAGGTATGTTCTGCTTGGATCATATCCATATTCAGCTATCAAATCAGCTGATCTCTTTTGTATGTGCATATGTAAGTTGGAAACTGGGGTCTTTCTGCCGGAGGGGGTACACCTTTAAACCTCCTGGGCCCAATACCCCCACGGTGCAAGCTCCACTCCAAGCCGTGGGCAGGAATCGGCCCGCCCATTTTCCACATATCCACAATAACCCATCAGGCAGATTTTCCAGTCGCTTATCGGTATGGCGAGTGGGAAGATCCTGTATTAGGTTAACTATGGCAGATTTCTGATGGTTTTCATATAAAATGTGAGTGTAATTTGAATGTTTCTTTCCCCAGGTCCAAATTCCCTGTGTCTTGCGATTACAATGTGACAAATAGTGGTCATGTATCATGATGGTGTGATTACATGCTGGGTAAAATCCCAAATCAACTCTGTTAAACTGTTCGTATCTTCCCTCCTCCTGATTTCTTGTGGCATACATGGTACCGTCTGTCTCCCATTTGAAACACAAAGGTGCTTCTAAAACTGGAGAACGGTGTGATATCAGAAACTGTGCCTTGTCTGCACTGTGTCTAATATATGATTGTTTACAATTTGTGCTATTCCAACCCCGCAGTGTGAGCAATGCTGTTGGAACAATGGGCCATCCTTGTGCATGCGTAGATGGGCCGTGACTACAGACCCAACAGTCATTTAGGCTAAGTTCATGAGTCATGTTTGTAACTAACTTATGGAAAAGATTTTGATCCCACCCTCCTTGTGTTTCAGCAGTGTAAAGTATCAGAATAAGAGGAAGGGCAAAGCCAAGCAGAGCCCTCCTCAGCTTTGCCCTTCCAGCTAAAGGGACACGCCAGCCTCAGAAGCGGGGAAATCGCTGCTTCTGAGGCTGGCGTGTGCCTTTAGCTGGAAGGGCGAAGCTGAGGAGGGCTCTGCTTGGCTTTGCCCTTCCTCTTAAAGGGACACGCCAGCCTCAGAAGCAGCGATTTCCCCACTTCCGAGGCTGGCGTGTCCCTTTACCTGGAAGGGCAAAGCCAAGCAGAGCCCTCCTCAGCTTCGCCCTTCCAGCTAAAGGGTCACGCCAGCCTCCTCCTCCGTCCCGCCGCTCCCCCGGCACACCGATCGGAGCGCGGGGGAGAGGCGGAACGGAGGAGGCGGGCCTATGGAGGAAGAAGGGAAGCGCTTCCCTTCCTCCCCTTTAGGCCCGCCTTCTCCTCTCCTCCCGGCGTTCCCGATTGGTGCGCCGGGGGGAGAGGCGGGATGGAGGAGGAGGAAGGGAGTGGGCGCGGCTGGGTGACGTCAGTCTCGGCGCTGGCGCCACGCCTGACATCACCCAGCCCCGCCCCCCGGAGATCGAATTTTTTTTAAAAAAAAATTTTCAGGGTAGGCTGGGGCCGTAGGGAAGGGGCTGGGGGGCCGTATACGGCCCCAGGGCCGCCAGTTGGACAGCCCTGCTCTAAACAATAAACAAACAAACAAACAACATCTCCTCCAAAATTATGTAAACGCAGCCTCTTTCCCCACCTGCCATTTAAAATCCAGGTTACCTGCTTTGAGGTGGAGGCCCTTCCACACAGTCCCAAAATATCAAGGCAGAGCGTCCCAAAATACCTGCTCTGAACTGGGCTACCTGAGTCCACGCGCAGAGTGTGTGGGATGTCCTGCCTTGACATGCTGGGGTATCAGAGGGCTGTGTGGGGGCCCCCCAGGCAGCAGAGTGACTACCATGCCCATGTTTTTTAAAGAAAGGAATGGGAAATACCTGCCAGGCGGCAAGGAGCGTCCTCCAATCCAAATATTGGAAAACCAGGCACCGAGCTGCTACGGGATTACACCCAGCCTTCCTCTCAGAGAAAGGAAAGTGACCGTTAGGGACGTTGGGTTGCCATGGAACCCAGCTGCAGGTTCCAACTGGCATGTAAATAGCCCAGTTCAATGTGGATGTTCTATGGCTGTGTGGAAGGGCCCAGGGAAGGGAAGTCTGTCCACGGGCATGGGTCTTGAGTGGCATTGAAGCAGTATCTGGAGTCCCAGAACTCTGTGTGCAATACCTTTTGTCTTAGGCTGTTGTTTCTAGCGAGTACAAGGACAGGATGACGCGACAATTTTACTGCGATTCAGGAAACCAGCTTTATTTGCATGACATCAGCTGATGGGTCTGCCCCCCTGTGCGGAAACAATGCCGCTGGTAGACAGCCCCGATCTTTCACAGTAAACAGATTTTATACAAACAATGGCTACAATAGTTTAGTCCCTCCCTTCTTCATGCATTGTTACTGGCTAGCATTCATGAACCCATATTCCTCTACCCAATTAAACAAAGCATTCCTAACATCTTAATCCTATTTGCTAGCAAACGTGGCGCAGTGTTAATTTCCATCTTTCCCTCTATGTTATCTGCTCTAATGTGCAGGCTGTACTCGAATCGATACATTTTCTACCTTGCTTCCACCGGGAAACCTGCCAAGTGGAAACCTCATTTGCCATGCGCATTCCCTAAACCAATTGCTAACTTTGTAAACAAACGCACATGGTGATTGCTAGGCCAATCAAGACCGTTTCTTATCTGGGAGCACATGATGTTCTCTAGGCTAATCACAGCCTGTGCTTGTGTGAACCAATCAGAGTGAATTATTTTCGTCACTATTGCTGGCAAGCTACTTCTTTACTCTGCTACTCCATTTCTATTCTAATGCATCACCTCTCTCTGACATTTCTTCTGTTAAAGCATCAATTTCCCCTTCAGCATGGCAGGGCAGGGCAGGGCTTGTGCTTTCATCAGGCCACCTTGGGCCTTCTTCTCTGCCCAAGAGTGCTGGCTGGGGCCTCCCCAAACCCCTTCAAGGGCCATTGCGTTGCGGTGGATCAAGCCAGCCGTGCCTGCCATGGAGCCCTGGGATGGGTCAAAGGGTGACGGGCGGGCTTGGTGGCCTCTCCCCTCCTGGGGCGATGGCTGTTGCTCAAGGGGGGCATCGGCATTCCTCCCTCCCACAGCCTGACCGAGGGGGCCCCTTCTACATGGCCGGGCTCCTCCTCTGCGATGAGCAACTACTAGCCCCAAGTAGCCTGAGAAATCACCTTCTGAAGAGGGAGAGACCCCGGCCGCAGGACCGCCAGGAAACCTTGGTGTCAGACTTGCAGACCAAAAATAACAACTACCACCAAAACTTGACATTGCGGCTCAGTTTAATAATAAAACATTGGCATTCTTCACAAAGTTAATTGGTGGTCCTTCATTCTGCGGAAAGTCACGAGAGGAAGATCATGTTGTCAGTCAACTCCTGGTTTGTAGGATAACCTTTTATTTTCCAGGGATTGCTTGGGGCGTGGGGGAGGGGCGTGGGGGAGGGGCGTGGGGGAGGGGCGAAATTCTGTTTGCTTGCTTGCTTACTTAAGCAATCCCTCGTTGATCGAGTAGGATAGTCTTCCATGTCCAGTGTTCTGGTGGGTCTGTAGGTGGCTGTGGAGCCCTATTCTTGACCTGCATGTTGTCCTGCAGTGAGGGCATCGGTTTCCAGGCGGAAGGCGGTCCCGGTTGGGGTTGGCTTGACGCGCCTTCCTCTTGGCTCGTTTCTCCCTTTCGCCCTCCATTTGTGCCTCTTCAAATTCTGCAGCACTGCTGGTCACAGCTGACTTCCAGCTGGAGCGCTCAAGGGCCAAGGCTTCCCAGTCCTCCGTGTCCATGCCCCAGTTTTTAAGGTTGCTTTGAGCCCGTCTTTCAGTCTCTTTTCCTGCCCACCAACATTCCGTTTTCCGTTCTTGAGTTCAGAGTAGAGCAACTGCTTTGGGAGACGGTGGTTGGGCAGCCGGGCAACGTGGCCGGTCCGGCGGAGTTGATGGCGGAGGACCATCGCTTCAGTGCTGGTGGTCTTTGCTTCTTCCAGCACGCTGACGTTTCCCCGCTTGGCTTCCCAAGAGATTTGCAGGATTTTCCGGAGGCAGCGCTGATGGGATCGTTCATGGAGTTGCGTGTGACGTCTGTAGACAGTCCACGTGTCGTGGGCGTAGAGCAGGGTTGGGAGGGGAATGGCTGTATCAACAAGCCCCCTGGTCTCCCTGCGGACGTCCCGGTCCTCAAACACTCTCGGCTTCATCCATAAGCATGCTGCACTCGCAGAGCTCCGGCCGTGTTGTGTTTCGGTGTCAATGTTGACTTTGGTGGAGAGGGGGCTGCCGAGGGAGCGGAAAGGGTCCACGTTTTCTAATGTGACCCCATTGAGCTGTATTTCTGGCATAGGAGAGGGATTGGCTGGTGACTGTCTTGGCGAGGTCCATGAATGCCGTGGACAGGGGTGGGCTTTGCTCCCGGCATTTTCCTTGGAGCGGTTGTGCAAATGTATGCGTGAAAATGCATTGATTACCTAGGGTGGTAGCATGAGGAAGGGTCTGCCCACATTGGAGGATGACTGGAGGGGGGAACTGGCCTTCCTTTCTGGGAGTTGTAGTTCACCCACAACCACCCAGGATGGGCCTGGGCCAAGCTAGGCACACACAGGCACCCCTGGGACTCCTCCTCACTCCCCCGGTAGGCGGTCTTAGATTGAAGCGCAAATATATAAGTCCCGGTAGTCCAATGATGCACACAATTTCCAACAATTATAATCATTATAATTATAGGTAGGCGGTCTTAGATTGATTCAATCTAAGACCGCCTACCTACCCCCGTCGTGCACCCCCTACCCTTAGGATTGCCGTGGGGACTTGGTGCATTATTGGACAGAGGGAGTCTTGAACATTGTGTGATTATATTATCATTGCGGCCAATGAAGTTGCCTCATTCCCGTCCTCCGTCGTGCACAGCCACCCCGCTTGCGTCCTGAAGGTATTGTGTATATGCGACCGGATTACTGCTTGGGACATGCAGTCCTCCAAGTACCGTGTGATTTGCAGTTTTCCCAAGTACAAAAAGGACTGTTTATTGACTTCATTTCTATGCCGCTCTTCTCACCCTGAGCAGAGCACAACATACTTGCACAACATGTACCATAATAACATATTAGTATTACTGAAACCGAAGGGTCAATTTTGGGGTCTTGCCTTATGGGCAAAGACCCGGAGTCCCTCTAACCGCGAGAATCCCTGATGGTAAAACCTTGGCGAGCGATTCAGGCCCCTAGGAAAGCCCCCCCCCCCCCATGCCCCAGGGCCGCATCTCGCCAAGATCCGGAAGTGTGCCAATGAGAGAGATTCTGTCTCAGCTGAGAAAGGGTGACAAGCCGCTACTTCCTGGTCCCACCCCTGGTAATGCCCCCCCCCCCTGCCCCCCCCCCCGCGCCTCCACAGCCGGCCCCGCCGCCGCGCCGGCCGCGCCTACGCATGCACTGAGATTTTTTGCCCAGGCCTGCACGAGAAGGAGAGAAGCTGCCGCGGTGCGTGCTGGGATTGGTAGTTCCGGAGGGGTGGACAGCTCCCGGCAGGTGCTGCAAAGGCGCGCCCCTCTGAAATGGGCGGCGCTGGTGAGCGGCTGGTGTGCAGCTGGCCCGGCTCTCGCGGCGGGGAAGGCATTCCTCGCTCGCAGAGGTGTGTTGGGCGTGGTCTGTCTTGGCGAGAGGATGGAGCCGAGCCTCCTCTCTGGGCGCCTCCGACCAGGGCTGGCGATTCAGGTCGAGCCAAGTCACGGCGCGTAGAGAGCAAGAGCCTGAATTCCCTGCTTCTTCGGGGTGATGCCCCGGTCCCTTCCCGGCACCCCGGGGTTCCTGCCTTGGGGGGGTGACTGCGCATGCGTCATGGGGCCCTGCCCTGGTTGGTTTGTTTGTTTGTTTGGGGCGCTTTTGTGGGTTTTCTCGTTTCTTTCTGTGTTTGTCTTCAGGCACAACCCAGACACGGGTTTTGAAAACCTCTTTCTGTATATTATACACGCGTTTCTTAAAGTCTGTTTCCCTTGTCCTTCTTGACACGGGTTGTGCACGTCATCTGGATCCCACGGAACTCGGAGAGTGTCCTTGGAAGGAAGGAAGGAAGGAAGGAAGGAAGGAAGGAAGGAAGGAAGGCGGGTCTTCTTGTGCCCGGCTCCTCCTGGGAGAACGCTGCCACCCTGACGGCCACCTGGCTGGAGACCTCAGCCCCTCCTCCTCATGCCGGGCACACCCGCCCTTCCCTCCCTCCTCGCTCGGCACGCGGACAGCACGCCCAGCCGCACGGACCCCCCCCCCTCTCCAGCGCCCGCCTCTCTCTCTCTGGGGACGGGGAAGGCCCACGGGCAGGGCAGGGCAGGGACCAAGAGCTGGTTTCAGGGGAAGGGGAGCTTGGCGCTTCTGCTCGAAGGCACTAGTCCGACTCGGGACCCATTCCCCAAGCCCCCCCCCCCACACACACACACACACGTGTCTTGGCAGCTCTCCTGGACCACTCCTGGTTCCTTCCTCCTGGACTTCTGTCCTCCTTTGAAGGTTTGGTAACATGGGGCCTAACGGGCCTGCCTTTCTGTTCTTGGGGCACAAGGAGCGCCCCCCTCCGACTCTGGGTGTAGCTCGGGGGGGGGGGTCCCCTTCCTCAACCCAAAACGAGGCTTGAACTGAGCCCCCCCGCCCCCCAATTTGAGAGGGGTCTCTCTGCAAGTGCCCTCTCCTCTTTTCTCCCTCCCTCCCTCCCTCCCTCTGGAGAAAGATGGTTCTGGCACATTAGGCGGGGGAGGGGATTTCAGGATGCTCTTTGATGGTGGATTAACTATAAATCCCAGCAACTACAATTCCCAATTGTCAAGCTCTGCTTCCCCCAAACTCCACCAGTGTTCACATTGGGGCACATTCAGTATTTGTGCCAAATTTGGTCCTGATCTATCAATGTTTGAGTCCAGAGTGCTTTCTTCGTGTAGGTGAACTACAACTCCCAAACTCAAGGTCCCGAACTGTGGTGCTTACTGTGACCCGCTATCTGTACTCGCACTTCATAGGCTAGCGGCCTATTCTGCACCTTACAGCCATCATTGACTTCCATGCTACCTATGTTTCGACCAAAGTCATCGCACTTTATATTGGCACTTGCACTTTGTGCATTGTTAATAGTTTATAACAACTCAGAGGGTGGTGGAAGCCGCAGTGTAAGCTTCAGCAAGGGGGGTCTAGTAAAGCAAACTCACTCCAGGCGTAGTTGAAGGAAAATGGTTTAATAGGTCCTTAATCCAAAGTAGGCAAAGATAGACTAAAGGGTTCGCGCGCGAAGTTCTCTTCAAAAGCCCTCCCTGGCCCGCCCCCCTGCTGTGCCCCTCCTTCCTCAGGGATGACCATCCGGCCCTCCGCATATCAAAGTTCAGGAAAAGGGTCCTGGCACTTCAAAGGGCGGTTCCAGTTCAAAGCCCGCCAGATGCTGCTCTTATCTGATGGCGCGCAAGACTTGGCCCGTTAGGACAACAACCGGGCCAAGCGGCGCTGACACGCAGAGTGGGAGGGGTCACAGGAGAGAGATTTACATCTTATATGGGTGCACTAAACCAGGAGAGGGAGCATGCAGGAGGGATGGTTCCCGGGCGGGGAGTTCCTATCGGGGTGGTGACTGGGAGGGGAAGATGCGGGAAAGGGAGACCCAAAGTATGGATTCAGCCTAGAATTTGCGATGGATCTAAACCACCAATTCGACCTAGAAGAGAACGTTCTAAAATTTCAATTCGGCCAAAAATTTGTGCAAGAACTCTAATAAATTTAAACCGGGCTCCTGACAAAGCTAAGCTGAGTACCCAGGAAGGCGGTCCCTCCCGGTTGAAAGTGGTGCTGTTTAATGCCAGGTCAGTCAATGGCAAAACATCAACAATACAGGATTTAATTCTTTTTTTTTTAAATGCTGTATTTATTTCATTTTTGAAAAAACACAAAAGTTAAGATAAAAAATACACATTGGACAAAGTGCTAGACAGGGGTAGCAGGGGGAAGTGTGCTGGGGATAAGGGAAGGGGGGGAAACAAGTAGGGGTTGTGGGTAGGGGAAGTGACAAAAGACAGTACATTGCGAGTACTTCCATCCCATACAGGTTCCCTTGTATGTTTTAAATTAAAGTCAGACTCGATAAGAGTCTTTTTAGGTCTTATCTCATGCCCGTCTGATAACAACTCTGTAAAAAAGGAAAAAACCTCATATTACATATACAGTTTGATTAACCATTCATATTTTTGTCCTTTGAGATAGTTGATGAATTGTGTCCAATTAGTCTTGTTCATATTTATGTTCTCTTTTAGGTTCTGAGTTAGGCAGTCCATCTGCATCACCTCTAGGAGCTTCATCGTCCAGTCTTCAAGCGTTGGCATATCTTTTTCCTTCCATTTTCTTGCAATGACTAGTCTTGCCGCTGATATACTGTAAATAAATAATTTCTCATTATTTTCCTCTATTTGGAAATCTAATAAACCTAATAACATGTATTCTGGTCTAAAATTAAATTCTTGTCCTATAATTTTTTGTAATGCAAAGTATATTTTTTTCCAAAAACTTTTAATTTTGTCACAGCTCCACCAACTGTGGTAGAAGCTTCCTACTTCCTTTTTACATTTCCAACAGCGGTTGTCATAGTCTTTGCTGTATCTAGCAATGGCTGCTGGCGTGAGGTACCACCTGTGCATTATCTTTAGAGAGTTTTCTTTAAGGTCATAGGAGTATGTAAACTTTGAGTGTGTTTTCCAGACTCTTTCCCACACCTTGAAGGCTATATTATGGCCAAAGTCCTGAGCCCATTTGGTCATGCAATTTTTTACCATTTCCGATTCCGTTTCCCACTCCAATAATTTTTGATATATTATTGATATCCTTTTATTTCTCCTTTTTATCATCATATCCCAAAAGTTTGGTTTTTGCTCAAATCCTTTTGTTTTATCCTGTCTAAATATTTCATGAATTTGATTATATTGGAACCAGTTAATTGTATTGTCCATACTTTTTAGTTCTGTTAAAGTTTTCAATATTGGTCCCGCTTCCGTTTTTGTTATCATGGATTCATATTTCAACCAGCTGGCCTTGCCATACTGTCTCCTATAATACGCTTCTTGTGGCGAGAGCCATTGTGGTGTCCTTTCAATAATTCTATTTTTATGTTTCTCCCATATCCGCAGTAAGGACCCTCTAATGAGGTGGTCCTTAAAATTTTTCTCTAGTTTAGCCCTCCCGTAACATAGGTATCCATGCCAACCCATTCTTAAGTTGTATCCCTTCAAAGCCAGGAGTCTCGGGTCTTTTAGGGTTGTCCATTCCGTGATCCATTCCAGGGCGCATGAGTCAGGATTTAATTCTTGAAGTACAAGCTGACCTGGCCTGTATAACGGAGACCTGGTTGGACGAGGCTGGGGGGGTTAATCTCTCCCAGCTTTGCCCGCCGGGTTACTCCGTACAGCACCAAGCGAGACCGGGAGGGCGGGGAGGGGGAGTCGCAGTGGTCTATAAGTGGTCCATCCCCTTGACCAGGTGCCCCATCCCACAGTCAACCACGTTCAAATGTGTCGGCCTAAGGATTGGTGACCGGGACAGGATAGGGATTCTGCTAGTGTACCGACCACCCCGCTGCACTACAGTCTCCTTACCTGAGCTAGCCGGAGTGGTCTCTGGCCTGGCCGTGGAGTCTCAACGGCTCATCGTGCTGGGAGACTTCAACGTCCATGCCGAGACCACTCTATCAGGAGCGGCTCAGGACTTCATGGTCGCCATGGCAACCATGGGCCTGTCCCAGCTAATCTCGGGTCCCACCCATAGTGCAGGACACACATTGGATCTGGTTTTCTGCCAGGGATGGGATGAAGGTGGCGGAGTGGAGGAATTGACCATCATTCCTTTGCCATGGACCGACCACCACCTGATCAGGTTTAGACTCACTGTGCCTTTCCACCTCCGCAGGGGTGGTGGACCTATTAGAATGGTCCGCCCCAGGAGACTTATGGATCCGAATGGATTCCTGACGGCTCTTGGGGATTTCCCGCCTCCTCGGTAAGTGACCCTGTTGAGGCTCTTGTCACACTCTGGGACATGGAGATGACAATGTCTATTGTCACGATCGATCCAGAACGCCCCATATTGAGTAACCGAGCTAAACCAGCTCCTTGGTTTACTGAGGAGCTGGTAGCAATGAAGCGAAAAAAGAGGAGGCTAGAGTGCGTGTGGCGTCGGAAACGGAGCGGATCAGCTCAGGCGTGCCTGGTCTCCTACCTGAGGATCTATGACGCAGCAACAAAAGCCGCACAAAAAACATCTATCGCGGCCAAGGTGGCCGCCGCGAAGAACCGTCCAGCGGAACTGTTTCGAGTCGTTAGGGGTCTTTTAAATCCGCCTCAGTGCGAGATCCCTGACGGCTCGGCGGTACGCTGCGATGAATTTGCCAAGGTCTTCGCGGATAAAGTGGCGCTGATCCATTCTGATTTCGATACCACTTTAACGGCAGTCTCTGAGGATGTGACACGAGCACCTGCTTGTCCGGTTTTAATGGATTCGTTTCAATTGGTTCAGCTCGAGGATGTGGACAAGATCCTTGGAGAGGCAAGGCCCACTACATTTATTTATTTATTTATTTATTTATTTATTTATTTATTTGGACTTATATGTCGCTAACTCCATACGGCTCGCAGCGGCTTACAAAGTCAAGAAACAACAATACAGAATAAAAAGACAGACAAAACAATACACAACACAGGGAATGGGGGAAGTGGAGCAGAGTCAGGGTTCGGGCAACACAGGGTGGTCTGGGGCCTATGCTAGACCCATCAGGCCATCAAAGGGTGGGAGGGAGAGGGGGCTCGAGGAGAGACTCCCCCGCTGGCCGAGGGAGAAGAGTGTGGGCCAGCCTCCTCCGTCCCGTAGCCCGGCCGAAGATGACAGGCACAGTGGATCGGCAGTGTTCAGCGGCTTCGGGAATAGCCGGTATGTCAGGAATCGGGATTTCGGGCCAAGAATTTGGCAGCCACAACCCGAATCCAGCCAGTAGTCAGTACAACTGATAAGGGGCACCTGGGTGATTAATGGGCCTTAGCGGCTCGGGAGGGAGAAGCACAGCGGGGAAAGATTACAGGGGAATGAGGAATGCTATAAATAAGGGAACGCTGGACCGCCCAGTGCTTTCAACTTAGTTCCTGTTTGTAATGCTGAATAAAGCTTTCTTGGTTACACGAACTGGGCTCAGCGTGATACATCGGAGGCAACTACAGTTTAGCTGCCAGTAAAGTTGAAAGCCTTTTACCCTGCAGGCGATATGGAGTTCCAGTTCGCAGCAGGGGTGGAAGAAGAGGGTGAGGAAGCAGACTACCCCGACGGAGAGGAAAGACAGCCACACGATTGGGCAACGTCAACAGGCTATGCCCGGCCGAATGGAGTCACCAACCGCCGGAGGGCCAAGGGAAAGGCTGAGGCGACGGGACTTCAGGAGCTGGAGGAATCGCCCTGGGAGAGACATTCCTCAGCGAAAAGGTGGCAGTATTGGAGACGACGGTGATGCTGATGTCACAGCAAATGGAAACACTATTGGCAGCAAACAGAAGGCTGGAAGAGGCTGGTCGGGAGGCAGGTTCATTGTGGAGCTTGCAAACAGCAAGTAGCGGAGGTTATGCAGCTCTTCCAGATCCCAAGCCGGAAAAGAGCCACCGTGAGGAAGGTGCAAAACAGAAGGTAATGGGGACGCGCGAGAGGACGTTGTTACCTCTTCGGGAGGAGAGAAGGCCAGAGGAGGAAGCGCGACCACACAGCGCAGGGAGAGGAATCACCCCTCAGATGATGCAGGGAATAGGGGGAGGATATACGCCAGGCCGAGGCCGGGCCGACCCAAGAAGCCCCGACCACAGGTATTTCCAGCAGCGCAGAGAGGAGCTACGAATTGAATTCAACGGAGACGCTGCGGGGGTAGCCTTCTTTACTACTACCATAAGAAACTATATGGAAGACTACGGCCACATGTTTCCAAGTGAAGCAAGTAGGGTGCGTACAGTGGGGACTACACTCCGGAAGGCCGCAGCCAACTGGTTCGTACAGTGCCACAGGCGGCATGACCCATGCCTGCAGTCGGTACGTAGATTCCTAAAAGCCCTAGAAGCAAGGTTCAAGGACCCGCTGGAAAGATCCGGGCCAAGGAGAAACTAAAAGCGATCTCCCAGGGTACTAGAACTGTGTCCGAGTATGCCGAAGAATTCCAGGGGCTGGCCGAAAGTATCCCGGAATGGTCGGAGGCGACCCTCCTTGAATTGTTCAAGGACGGGCTAAGGAGAGAAATCCTGGAGTGGGCATACCACCGAGAGGACCCGGAGACACTAACAGGATGGATCCAGCTGGCAGGGAAGGTGGAAACGATCAGGCGCCAGGTGCAGCGGCATCGAGGAGTTACATTGCAGCAACAGAGTCGACAGCGAGTGGGGCTGAGGAGGATCGGCCCGGGGCAGACGCCGGCGCAGTTACCGACGGAGGAGAAGCTGAAGGAAAGAAAAGGGGCCTGCTTCGTGTGTGGCAAGTCAGGGCATCGAGCAGCAGACTGCTGGCAACGCAAGGGAGGAGGAGAAGGAACCCGGAGCAGACCGGTCATGGCGGCAGGAAAGTGCGCGACGGAGATGCCGGAAACAGGAGATGACTGGGGGGAGGTGAGTCAGAAAAAGAATATGTTGACATTCCCTGCCAAACTGCACAGCCAAAACAAGGAATTGCATTGCCAAGCATTCCTAGACTGCGGTTGCTCCAGGGACATAATTAGCCCCGAGGTGGCAACAACATTAGACTGTGACAAAATCCCATTACAGTGCCCAATGGTATTCGCACAACTAGACGGATCCATAGCGGCTGGAGGGGCAGCCCATTTCCAGACAAAAGGGGTGGTATGTCAAGTAGGTCAACATGAGGGCGAGGTACCGTTGGTTATTAGCCCAGCGGCAAAACACCCTTTGATACTAGGGATGCCCTGGTTGAGAGCTAACAATCCTGACATCGATTGGGCTAAACAAACAATGAAGGCCAGAGGGGATAAGGAAACCAGGGTGGAACATGGAGTGGGTAAATTGGGAGAAGCGATACCCCTCATTCCCCTGAGTACACAAATTATGCGGATGTGTTTAGCGCAGTTGACGCAAACCAACTTCCACCAACGCGCAGGGTGGAGTGCGGATCGAGTTAGTTGAAGGGGCCAAACTTCCCAAACCCAAAATATATCCCATGTCCCCTAGGGAAAAGGAAGAATTAAAGAAATACATAGATGTTAATTTAAAAAGGGGTTTCATCGAACCATCTGATTCCCCCCTCGCAGCCCCGGTACTTTTCAGACCGAAGAAGGATGGATCCCTTAGACTATGTGTTGATTACCGAGGGCTGAATGCAATAAGTACAGTTAATAGATATCCCTTACCCTTAGTTAAGGATTTATTGGCGCAAAAGGGATTTTTACTAAGTTGGATCTGGCTGAAGCATACCACAAGGTGCGGGTTAAGGAATCCGACAAATGGAAAACAGCATTCTCATGTACATTTGGGCAGTATCAATATGCCGTAATGCCTTTTGGCCTGTGTGGGGGGAGGCATATTCATGCAACTGATTAACGAAGTACTCCACCCGTTATTGTATCAGGGAGTCTTTGTATATCTTGATGATATCCTCATAGTGGGTGAGGAGCTGAGTCAACACGTGCAATTGGTAAAGCAGGTGCTACAGAGATTGAGGGAGGCTAAATTATATGTGAAATTGGCAAAATGTGAATTCCACAGGGAACAAATAGATTTCCTGGGGTATCGTATATCGACAGGGGGGGTGCAAATGGACCCGGATAAAGTGAAAGACGTCCTCGGATGGGAAGCCCCTAAAACACGCAAGCAGCTACAATCATTTTTGGGGTTTGCCAACTTCTACTGCAGTTTCATACCCGGGTTCGCTACGGTAGCACTACCCTTGACAGAGTTGCTCAAGACAAAAGGGAGGGGGGAGACCCACCGAGTGAAGGCACCAGGCGCAAAGTTGATGTGGTCAGAAGAATGCCAAAAGGCATTCGCGGAGCTCAAGGATAGATTTACACGTGAACCCATATTAGTACACCCAGATCTGGACACGATACATTGTGACGCATCTGACCGGGCTTGCGGGGCAGCCCTACTCCAAAAGGATAGCGAAGGAAAGCTGCGCCCATGTGCATACCTATCCCGGAAGCTAGGCCCAGTAGAACAGAAATGGCCGATCTGGGAAAAGGAAGCGTTCGCTGTAAAACTGGCCCTCGAAAATTGGCGCTATTTACTAGAGGGAGCAGGGAACCCCTTCGAAGTATGGAGCGATCATAAGAACCTCCAATACCTAAAGTCCCCACGTAAGTTATCGGCGAAGCAGATTAGATGGGCCCAGTATTTTAGCAGATTTAACTTCCAACTCAAGGCGTTCAGAGGCAAGGAAAATGTACTAGCAGACGCCCTATCGCATCTACCGAAAGTGGAAGGTGGTGAGACTAACGTAATGGGGAAAATGTTTACAGACCAACAGCTAGGTATGGCAGTGCAAACGCGCAGCCAAAAAGCCGGGGGAAAACGATTCACCATACTATTGCAGGAGAAGGGGGCATGGGAAGAAGAGATCCGAAGAGCAGGCACGAAAGATGAGTGGTTAGCTATGAATAAGGACAAATGCGTCAACCAAAAGGGGCTCTGGTATAAAGGGAAGAGATTGTACATCCCGGTAGAAGTGCGAGACGTAATGCTTCATAGGTATCATGACCACCCGAGCGCGGGTCACCTGGGGATAGCAAAGACCACGAAATCTCTTAGCAAACAGTGTTGGTGGCCCAACCTGATAGAGGATGTTAGAACCTATATTGCCAAGTGTGATAATTGCGCCATGAATAAGGTACCACGGCCAAAGCCGCACGGCCTGCTACACACGGTTGCCGAACCCCGCGCGGCGTGGAGCCAGGTAGCCATGGATTTTGTAGGGGAATTACCTCCGAGCAGAGGTTGCCGATACATTTGGACTGTAGTAGATCTATTTTCCAAGCAGGCTCACTTCGTCCCGTTGGCGCGATTGCCGTCCGCTGAGCGGTTGGCCGAATTATACTTGAAACACATTTACAGGTTACATGGGTGCCCTGAGAAGGTGATAAGCGATCGGGGAGTACAGTTCGCAGCCAGGTTTTGGAAATCCTTTGTCACTAGGCTAGGGGCCGAGAGAGGGCTGAGCTCCGCTTATCATCCGATGACAAATGGCGGGGTGGAGAGAACTCAACAGTCATTGGGACAGTTTCTCCGAGCTTACGCAAACAGGGAACAGTCTAATTGGGTAGATCTACTGCCTTTTGCCGAGGTAGCCTTCAACGGGGCAGTACATTCTGCATCCGGCCTGTCCCCTTTTGAAGTGGTTTACGGGAGAGCGGTAGCGCCTTTGCCTAGGTTGGCGACGCTGGAAGGGGACAAGGAGGAGCCAGAACCTTGGGAGACGAGAGGGAGAGGCCTGGCAGCGAGTGGGGAAACCCTTGCGAGCACACGCAAGCGATACAAATGGTATGCGGACCAGAAGCGCCGCGAAGGAGAATCCTTGAGGGAAGGGGAGTTAGCATGGCTATCAACCAAACATCTAAATCTTAAAATCCCTTCTAAGAAACTGGGGCCCAGATACTTAGGTCTGTTCAGAATTAAACGGCAGATAAACCCAGTATCATATGAACTGCGATTACCTAAAACCATGGGCCGCATACATCCTGTATTTCATTGCAGCTTACTAAAAATATACCAGGGCACATTGGATCCTGGCATCGAGAGTAAAACCCAACGTTCTCTTTCTCCACAGGACGAGGAGGGAGGCATCATGTCAGGAATCGGGATTTCGGGCCAAGAATTTGGCAGCCACAACCCGAATCCAGCCAGTAGTCAGTACAACTGATAAGCGGCACCTGGGTGATTAATGGGCCTTAGCGGCTCGGGAGGAGAAGCACAGCGGGAAAGATTACAGGGAAATGAGGAATGCTATAAATAAGGGAACGCTGGACCGCCCAGTGCTTTCAACTTAGTTCCTATTTGTAATGCTGAATAAAGCTTTCTTGGTTACACGAACTGGGCTCAGCATGATACATCGGAGGCAACTACAGTTTAGCTGACAGGGTAGCTACGCTTGGCGCCCGAGCCCCAAAAGGTCCTCGAGCGAAAGAATCGCCTAGGCCTCGGCTCGGGGACGGGGGGCCTCCTCCCCTCCTGTTGGCTAGCCGAGCATCTGGAGGGTCCGGGGGGTCGGCAACCCCGGCGCTGGAAGTCTCTGGGGGGGTCGGAGGGAGAGGGGCTGGTGGTCCTCGGCCTGCGACGGCGCCTCCTCCGACGGCGAAGCGGCCTCCGTTCCAGGTGCCCGCTCACCGTGCCATCCTCTAGGCTGGCTGTCCTCCGGGCCGTCTCTCCACGGGCTGGGCCGCCGATCTTACCCTGGTCACGGGTCGGTGACGGGACAGACGGCGGTCCCAGTGTGGATCTCGGGGGCGCCGGCGACAGACGGCAAGCCCGGCGGCGGGGCCGGGCCCCCGGGGCCCTTGCCAGGGCCCGGGAGATGTCGAAGTCCCCTGGTGTCGCCGGCCGGGCGCCCAGTGATGGCGGGTGCGCTGGGACGGGAGGGGGCGGGGTCGAAGCGTCCAACATGGGCGGGGGGCGGGGCGGAGGATGCCGAGTAAGCCGAGCCAGGCGCCATCTTGGTGGACTTGGCCACCGCCCGCTCCCCCCAGCTGGGGGGGGCGCGCCCCAGCGCCCTCCAGGGACTCCACCATGTTTTCCGCGAGGCCTCCACCGCCGCCTCGGCTTCAGCCGGGGGCCTCTCCTCAGGGGGAAGGCCTCCCTCGGCGAGCTCGGCAATGGGACTTGGGGGGGCGGCTCGAACAGCGGACCCTGAGGCCCCGGGATCGCAGGGGCTTGGCTCTCTCGACCGCCGCTCATGCAGAGGAGCGGTCGAGGGGACCCCATGGCGAGGAACCTCTCCTTCTTCGCTGCAGCCAGCTCTCTCCTAGACCCCTGCCCATCCTGGCTGATCAAGGAAGCCAGAGGGGGTTTGGCAGAGTGGGTGAAGGTGGTGGTTAATGCCTCCTTACAGGAGGGCAAAATTCCAGCCAGCTTAAAGCAAGCTGTTATAAAACCGCTGTTGAAGAAACCATCACTGGACCCCCCACTCAATTAGTGAACTATCGGCCAGTTTCCAATCTCCCCTATTTGGGCAAAGTCATGAAACGTGTGGTGGCTTCGCAACTCCAGGGGTTCTTGGTAGACACTGATTATCTTGATCCGGCACAGTCTGGCTTTAGGCCGGGACATGGTACTGAAACAGCCTTGGTCGCCTTGGTAGATGATCTACGCCGGGAACTTGACAGCGGGAGTGTGTCCCTGTTGGTTCTGCTGGACCTCTCAGCGGCTCTCGATACCGTTGACCACGGTATCCTTCTGGGTCGCCTTGCAGACATGGGGCTTGGGGGTACTGCTCTGCAGTGGCTCCAATCCTTCCTGGAAGGGCGTACCCAGAAGGTGTCATTGGGTGACACCTGTTCGGCTCCACAGCCATTGTCCTGTGGAGTCCCTCAGGGTTCAGTTCTGTCCCCGATGTTGTTTAACATCTACATGAAACCGCTGGGAGAGATCATTTGGAGTTTCGGAGTCAGGTGTTATCTGTACGCAGATGACATCCAGATCTGTCACTCCTTCCCACCTGTCACCAAGGAGGCTGTCCAGACTTTGAACCGGTGCTTGGCTGCTGTGTCGGACTGGATGAGGGCTAGCAAATTGAAACTAAATCCAGACAAGACAGAGGTCCTCCTGGTCAGTCGTAAGGCCGAACAGGGCATAGGGTTACAGCCTGTGTTGGATGGGGTTACACTCCCCCTGAAGACACAGGTTCGCAGCTTGGGAGTGATCCTGGACTCATCGCTGAGCCTGGAACCCCAGGTCTCAGCGGTGGCCAGGGGAGCTTTTGCACAGTTGAGACTCGTGCGCCAGCTGCGCCCGTACCTTGGGAAGTCTGATCTGGCTACGGTCGTCCACGCTCTGGTCACATCCCGAATAGATTACTGCAACGCACTCTACGTGGGGCTGCCTTTGAAGACAGTTCGGAAATTGCAATTAGTCCAGCGGGCGGCAGCCAGATTGCTAACGGGAGCTACATACAGGGAGCATACCACCCCCCTGTTGTGTTAGCTCCACTGGCTGCCTGTCCAATTCCGGGCTCAATTCAAAGTGCTGGTTTTGACTTTTAAAGCTCTATACGGTTCTGGCCCAGCTTACTTGTCCGAACGCATCAGCCGCTATGTCCCACCTCGTAATCTAAGATCATCCGGGAGGCCCTGGTCTCGCTTCCGCCCGACTTCTCAAATGCGGTTGGTGGGGACGAGGACAGGGCCTTCTCGGCGGTGGCTCCCGCCTGTGGAATGCGCTCCCTATGGAGGTACGGTCCACCTCATCCCTCCTGGCATTCAGGAAAAAAGGTAAAATCCTGGCTTTGGGACCAGGCGTTTGCACACCAGCACTAACAGCATGTTAGATGGGGATTTTAATGGAATGGATGAAGAGGGCCAATGTTTTTATGGAGTGAATATTGTTTTTAACTTGGAATGACTGTGTATGTTGCTGATGGAACTGTATTTTAATGTGTTTTAATGTATTTCAATTGTTGTGGGGTTTTGGGGTTTTATACTGTATGATGTGGCATCGAATTGTGCCGTACTGTAAGCCGCTCTGAGTCCCCCCTCGGGGGTTGAGAAGAGCGGGGTAAAATCCTGAAATAAATAATAATAAAGGTCAATGCCCACCAAACCCTTCTAGTGTTTTCTAATGGTCATGGATTCCTGTGTGCCACGTTTGGTTTAGTTCCATCATTAGTGGAGTTGAGAATGCTCTTTGATTGCAGGTGAACTATACATTTCAGCAGCTACAACTCCCAAGTGACAAAATCAATTTTTGAGTGATGGTCACTCCTTGGATGTTAGTGGGTGTCTTGTGGCAGCCATTTGTGCAGTGGGGTTTGAGTTATGCTAATCTCACAAATGAACGTGGCATTTATTATTATTATTATTAATTAAAGAAATCCACTTGATGTTATTATTATTATTATGCAGATTAGAATGCAGTCCAGCCTTCTTGAGTCCAGCCTTGTGCCTCCCTCTCACACCAGGCAAAACACAGGGAACAATGCAGGACTGGTATACAGTAACAAGAAAAACACACTGAGAAATAAATCTCTCTGAATAACCAGACACTACAGTCGTAAAGTAGCAAAATGTATCAGTATAATGCATCAGTCATAGCATCACAGTGAAAAGAGCGTCCCAAATCCATGCATGGGAAAATACATCAATCACTCAATATACATAGGTAAAAATAGTACAGTCCAAGTAGTAATCAGAAATACAATGATATAAGTGTAAATACAGGCAAACATTCAATGCCATAGACATACAACATATATAGACAGACAACGAGCTACACAATTGGTCGAGAGCTCACCCCGACCCGGGCAGGCCTCGAACTCATGACCTTCTGGTCAGTAGAGATCTTATGCAGCTGACTCCCAGCCAGCTGCGCCACATTCTCGGCGCAGAAAATAAAAACATCCAGAAAATAAAAACATATACATTAAAACACCCACTAAAAACATTTCAGCAATAAAATTATTAAAATCAGGCGATCCAATATCCTAGTACAGGGCGTTCCATTTATCATGGCCCCATTCCATGGTCACATGTTGCACTAATCAATTATTCAAATGCTTGATCCCACAACCAGGTCTTTAGTTTCTTTCGAAAGGACAGGAGGGAGGGGGCCCGTCTGATGTCACTAGGGAGGGAGTTCCACAGCTGAAAGAGGAGCCACCACTGAGAAGGCCCTGTCGCTCGTCTCCACCAACCGCACCTGCGAAGTAGGTGTGACCAAGAGCAGGGCCTCCCCAGAAGATCTTAATCTCCAAGATGTTTCATAAAGGGAGATGCCTTCGGATAGGAAAGCTGGACTGGAACCAAACTGGGGCCAGGGCTAAAATAACTACAAGAATTTCAGAAAGAGTTGTTCTCAAGTACTACGGAGCTTCCAAAATGATGAAGCTGGTGCTCTTATCTCCAATCACCAACATGAACAGCATCCGTGACCTGAAATGAGACTCCTCTCCTTCCATCTGGCACTCTGGCATCACGTCGCATGAATTCACATTATAACTCTTTGCCTGCCGACAAATCAGATTTTTCCCCCCAGATGATTGATATCCCAATTTTCCTGGACCTGCTCCCATGTCTGCCAACCAGGTTTAGTAGGAGTTTTGTACCGATTCAAAGAAAGATGGTTCCTACCTGCCATTCAGGTGTTAAAGGTGAGGAGCCTTAACAAAAAGAGAACCATGGAATAAGAGAATTCAAACTCAAACTTTTAAGGACTAATGTCTCAGAGCCCTGGGTCTGAATTGCTGAATCGGTCAGTTTGTTTTGCCACCGCTTGTTAAAAAGCAGGCTCATTTTTACCCTAGAAATGAATAAATTAGCAGAATAATATGAATACGAAGGAGCAGATCAGCCGGGCCCGCCATCTGCAGAGTATCTTGTTGGAAGACATCAGCCGGTCCGCTTTCTCTGCCAGAGTCTGCCGCCTGCTGTACTTATTCCCACCAGCTTCCATCCAGCCTGTTTCCAAACTCTTGCGAGCCCGCCCAGGGCTTAAATGCCCAAAAGGCAGAAGATTCCTTCTAATCTTGGAAGCTAAGCAGACTCAGCTCAGGTTAACACTTGGATGAGAGACTGTCAGCAAATACCAGGTCTTGTAGACTACAGTTCAGGAGAACAAACTGCCAAAACCACCTCTGGAGATCGGAAAAAAATCTTATGACTCTTTGAGAAAGGCTGGTGGGTCAAGCCCAACGTTTCAGATAGATTTGCATTGGAATAGCGGGAGGGAGAGTGCTGCGGGTGCCGGCAGCTTCCCAATCGTTGGACATATCATCCACATTTTGATGTGCATTGTCCAAAGTGCGGAAGGCAATATGCCTTCCATATCAGCGGGGCAGTAAAGCCATTGTAGAATTTAGCCTCAAGTTTATAGTAGCTAAGATACAGAACCTACTGAGGAAACCCGTATTTCCAAATAAGGTCCAGCACCTCGGAGAGCTCCTCCAGCAAAATCCCACCAAGGCCTCCACGTCCTACTGGCAGGCTCGGAAGCGGTCACTCCTGGTGGGAACGGCTTGCTTCTGCCTGCTTCTTTTACTGCTTCTTTTTGGGTGGGTTGCACCAAGGAAAAAGGGGGGTGGTTGGTTTTTTTTGCAGAGCTCCAAAAAGGTGGTGGTGGTGGGGGGGTTATGCAACAGTTCCTATAATAATTTCGGTTGACATATTGGCCAGAGCAGATTCTGAGGTTGTTTTTGTTTTTGTCCTCCCTTCCTCTTGCAAATGAAAAAAGAAAAATACAGTTTAAAATGTACAAAAACTGAACATTAAAATTGCTTTCCATATCTTTTGCAACTCTTATTTACTGAACTTGCTTCCTGAAATAGGGCTACATACCACACACTGCGTGAGATTCCCCGCAGAGGACTCTTTCCCTTGAGCAATGCCGAGTGCGAACATCCAGGCATGTCATGTGCATAGGGAAACACTTGGATAATGTCCACCCTGTCCATGTTTAATGCACAATAGATTTTGGGAAAGGCCGTTCTTGTACTCTGAGGCTGCTTGGGGGGGGGGGGGGGCATGGAGCAGTAGCTGTTTTCATCAGTCATCACAGCAGAAAACAGCAAAGAGGCCTTGGGCAGCATCTCAGAGGGCATGCCATGGCGCCCCCCCACTTCTAAAGGGGAACCAGAGCCTTCTGGGCCGAGAGGAAAGGCTGCTCCGTGTGAACATACACTCTCAGCACATAAACCTCGCCTCAGAAAGTGACTCTCCCTGGCACACAAATCAGACCATAAGGTAAGGCTCTGCCAGCCCAAGAGGCCGCTGCCTTTTTAAAACATGGGGAAGGCATGCCTGCCTCTGAATAAAACTCCCGGGATGAATGGATGAATGGTTTCCTCATGGGCAAATGCTCCTTCTGGGGAGCATCTTCCAAAGATCAGTCTGTCCCACTTACTTTTTATAGAATGCTGTGCAAACAAGATGACTTAAAAAAACCCACAACAACCAAAATAAATCCACACCTCTTTCAGAATATGAGCCTGTGCCTTGCCTCCCGAAGCCCAGCTGTCATCGAGTGGCAGACTGTGAGTGGAATTAAAATGTCTCTGAAAGTACCGTTGAGGTGCCGATAGCCACGCTGTTCTCCAAGTGCCATATTACACCAAGTCTTGTAGGGGACGCTTGTTTGGATTGTGCCGACACCTCCTTAAGCAACCGACCTCCTATAAGCAACAGGCCACGTCTTTGCCCGAGGCATTTGAGAAAGTGGCATCTCGACAAGCCTGCCAAACCACTGGACGTCATCAACCATGTAGTGCACTGTTTTTGAAGTGCATTAGCACCAGTTGAGTTGAATAAGTGTTGCTGGAGGGCAGGGTTTGCGTTGCATTCAGTAGTGGACTGCAAGTTGAGAGAATTAAGAACATAAGAGCATAAGAAGAGCCATGCTGAATCGAGCCTCAGCCCATCTAGTCCAGCATTCTGTGTCACACAGTGGCCCACTAGTTGTACACAGGGACCCCCCACAACCAGTACCCGGGGAAAATTGCAAGCCGGTGGAGTGGGAAAGCATGGCATGTACATGAATGGAGGATGCCTGAAGTTAAATTTGCACCAGAATGTCGGCTGGTTGCCGTGAGAAGCCCCACAGGATTGTGGCTGGCTGAGTTGAAAGGGTGTTGAAAGTAGTCTGATTGCAGCCGGTGGATGAGTGGCGTTGCTTAAGCTCAGAGACATCTGGGATGGAGTGAAGCTTTTTTTTAAAAAAAAATCAGTCTTTATTGATTTTCAGAAAGTATAAGACAGAAAGATAAAACATTTAACAAAGAAAAAACAGAAAGTAACGCTCAGGACCCAGATATGGCTCTAGAGGTTACGAAGAGACAGAACAGATATGGGTGTAAAAGCATGTAGACAAAGTGGGTGAAGAGTTGAGACTTCTTCCTGGTTTCTCGTTCTTCACTTCCTTCGAATAGTTTCCTCCTTAATTGTTTCCTAAGGTGGGGTGAAAGAGCATTATAATTTACACTTAATCTAAGATCAAATCAACATTGAACTTCTTCTGAAGGGTTAGGGGTTGGGGTTTTTAGGGTTTAGGGGGGGGAGGGTTGGGGAGGGAGGGGGGAGGG
>JARBWK010000002.1:2048631-2066389 GCA_030556195.1 Anolis apletophallus
AGGGAGCAGAATTAGGAGAGATAAATTAGAGAATTGGTTGGGACAAAGGTGGTGGCTGCAAATTCGGGCAATATGTGAATTCCTTATTCAGAGGGAGGTTAGAGAGGCAATGCAAAGAGAGGACACTGCTTTTGAGAGGCTGGTAAGGGAATGGAAGGAAGGGGAAAGGACTCAGGTGGGAAAGATATACAAGTTGTTAGTAGTGTCAGGGGAAAGCCCTGTACAAGAATTAACCAAATTGTGGGAGAGGGAAGTACAAGTATCAGAATTAGAGATGGAAAGGATAATGGGAAATATCGCAAAAATTAAAAACACAAGAGTGAGGGAAATGAGAAGGAAACTCCTGCATAAGTGGTATCGGACTCCGGCCCAATTGACATACTTCTCTCAAAATGTGAGTAGTCAGTGTTGGCATGGGTGCCAAGTGAAAGGGGTATACATGCACCTGATTTGGGAATGTGCAGTAGTGCAGAAATTCTGGAAAGAGGTACAAGGGGAAATTAATAAGGCACTGAACATAAATTGGGTAATTACAAAGGAAATGGCGATATTGGTGAGAAAGAGTGACTTGGGGGAATATGGAGGAATTAAGGAAGCTATGATTGAAAGCGCACAATCTGTTATAGTTCTGGGTTGGAAGGACTCCTCCAAATGGACAATTAAGAATTGGCTGCGGTACCTGGTAGAGCACATTCAATTTGAAATTATGGAGATTAGGGTTAATGAGATGGAGGAGAATAAACTGCAGGAACTGTTGGGGCGATGGGACCGGGTAAGACAATGTATTACCTGGAAAACTCGAGATCAAGATACGAGGAATAAGTTGGATCTACTGTTTAATTTGTAACGTAAACTGTCCAAAGGCTTGGAAGTTTGAAGGGAAGAAGAATGGCGATGAAACCCTCAGAAGGGTGGAGGGGTGTGGATGTTAGTGAGGGTGGAAGGGGCACTTTCACAGTGCACTGTTCTGTTTTGTTATGTTTTGTTGTTTGGATGTGGTTTTTATTCTGTATGTAAATAAATCAATAAAAATATTCATTAAAAAAAAAGATATTAAATACCTGTGGCATTCAAGATGTCCTTCAGAATGGGCTGCAAAGCCACGGGTGCCGTATGTGGCAAGAGGTATGTGAAGAAGTACCTGCAAAAAAACATGCCGTTTGCTTTGAAAACCTTAGACTTGGCAGGAGTTATTTTTCTGGGCTCAAGCACAACTTGAAAGCAAATCCTGTAATATTCCTAAATTTAATTATGGTACTTCTACACATCTGTCATAGTTTTGAGAGCATGATCTGGTCTAAAACTAAGATAACGTTTCCCTCGCAGAACCAAACTGGCCTTCAAAGGCCAAATTTCACCCCTGATTCAGTTTTAACCAGTCTATCCAATCTTTTAATCTTCTCTTACTCTGAAAGCAGCTTTTCCAGTGTAGGTTTTTTTGCAACATTTTAAGGTTACTAAATAATACAATAGCATCCAGAAGGTTTAACAATACATCAGGATACTTATACCTCCCTCCTTCTCTCTCTCTCTCTCTCTCTCTCTCTCTCTCTCTCTCTCTCTCTCTCTCTCTCTCACACACACACACACACACACACACACTTAAATCAAGAAATAGTTCTCCAAGATCTACAGAGATACTCGCAGGAACACCTCAGCAAGCAAGAGTCCAAAAGTGGCAGGCTAAAATCTGGAACCTCAATCCATGGCTGATACCAAATGAGAAACTCCCTCCTGTGCACACAGAAAACTGGGCGACTTGGAAGGTGCGGGACAGACTGCGCTGAGACTGACTGAGATGCAGAGCCAGCCTTAAGAAATGGGGCCACAAAGTGGAGTCCGCCACATGCGAGTGTGGAGAAGAGCAAACCACAAGCCACCTATCACAATGCAACTTGAGCCCTGCCACATACACAATGGAGGACCGTCTCACAGCAACACCAGAGGCACTCCAAGTAGCCAGCTACTGGTCAAAGGACATTTAGTATAATGACAAATTCTTAAACTTAAAAAAACAACATTACAACTGAACCCTCAGTTTGCTTCTGATACGATAAATATCCCTCTCTGTATGTGTACACACGCACACATACACACACAGAGAGGTGTAAGTATCCTGATGTATTGCTAAACCTTCTGGAAACTGTATTATTTATATATATTGGAGATATATAGAGGGGGGGGAGATACTATTGTTTTATACACACATGTGCACTATGTGTGTGTATATGTTTGTGAATATATATATATATATATATATATATATATATAACATCTACGTCCAACCACTTGCTCGGCTGGTTCGTAGCTTTGGGCTGGAGTGTCACCAATATGCGGATGACACCCAGCTCGGTTCTGGGGATGGAGGGCCGGCCCGAATCCGTACCTGATAATTTCCATCAGTGCCTTGAGGCCATCACTGGATGGCTGCGAGCCAGTAGGTTGAAGGTGAATCCAGCGAAGACGGAGATCCTGTGGCTGGGTCACCCGGGTGGGGTGGGGATCCAGCTTCCTACCCTGGACGGCGTGACGCTATGTCCGTCGGCAACAGTTAAAAGTCTTGGAGTCACCTTGGAATCTCAACTGACGATGGAGACTCACATCTCCACCGTTAGTAGAGTAGCCTTTTCCCACCTCCGTTAGGCGAGCAAGTTGGCTCTCTACCTTTCCCATCGTGATCTAGCTACAGTGGTCCAAGCCACAGTCATCTCAAGATTAGACTACTGTAATGCTCTCTATGGTGGCCTTCCTTTGCTGGTGATCCGGAAACTGAAACTGGTACAGAATGCGGCAGCTCGGCTGTTGGCTGGCGTGCCTACGACCAGCCACATTACACCTATTTTACACGAGCTGCATTGGTTGCCAGTGGAATGCCGGATCACTTTCAAGGCGCTGGTACTGACCTTCAAGGCCTTGAATGGTCTGGGGCCAGTGTACCTTAGGGACCGCCTCATCCCATATTGTCTCACTAGGCCACTACATTCAGAGTCTGATCAACTCCTGGAGCTCCCTAGTTTTAAAATGTACCATCTCACGACTACAAGAAGGAGGGCTTTCTCGATCATTGCCCCCGCTTTGTGGAATGCATTGCCTTCCGATGTTAGTGCCCTCTCAGACCTGCTGGCATTCCGGAAGGCGTACAAAACACTCCTGTTTCGGCAGGCGTTTGGGGTTTAAGGCCACTGCTTCCCAGATATTTGCTCCTCCACCGTTGTATACAACTCTTACCGAGCTGTATTTTATTAGTCAACTTCTGTTTTTTACTGTTTTTTTACCGTGGTTTTACTGTGCTTTTATGTGCTTTATTCTGTGATTTCACTTCTGTAAGTCGCCTCGAGCCACATTGGGAGTGGCGACTGACAAGTGCAAATAATGAATAAATTATGGAAGTTAGTTTTCCCTTTCTCCCTCTGCAATGAAGCTCACATAGGGAGACATTGTCTTTCAGACTCAATTCGGACTTTCCCTCCCTTTGCATGAATGGTTAAAATTATATAATTTAGAGCAGTGTTTCCCAACCTTTTTGAGCCGCGGCACACTTTTAACATTAAAAAAATCCGGGGGCACACCACCAACCAAAATGACACAAAATGACACTGTAACACAGTAAAGAATGGCTGGGGGATGGTGACCTGCTGGGAGCAGCTGCTGGGAGTGCCGAAGCCGGGGGAGAGCCAGGCCACGCCATGCCCCCGCCCCACCCCTCCCCAGCTTCAGTTCTCCCACAGCTTTGCCAGCCTTGAGGGGGCAGTGCCAAGCCAGCATTGTGTTGGCTCTGCCACCGCTGGTTTGGCACTGCCCCCCTCAAGGCTGGCAAAGCTGTGGGAGCGCTGAAGCTGGGGGAGGGGGCAGAGCCAGGCCGCTTCATGCCCCACCCCTCTCCTGGCTTCAGCACTCCCACAGCTTCGCCAGGCTTGAGGGGGCAGTGCCAAGCCAGCATTGTGCTGGCTCTGCCACCGCTGGCTTGGCACTGCCCCCTCAAGGCTGGCAAAGCTGTGGGTGTGCTGAAGCCGGGGGGAGGGGGCAGAGCCAGGCTGCGTCATTCCCCCAGCTTCAGCTCTCTCACAGAGGAGGAGCATGAGCGGTGGATGGGCTTCAGTAGGCAGGGCTCCTCCTCCGCTCGGCTTCAACAAGCAGGGCGCGGAGTCATGGCGAGAGTCATGACGGATTGGAGGCTGGTTGGGGAAACGGCCGAAGGAGGTGGCGCCTGGCCCTTCCTCCTCCTCTCCCAAGCAGCAGGAGTTTGGCAGGAGGAGGGGGGAAGGAAGGGGGGCAGAGAGCTTTTCTCGCGGCACACCTGATGATCGCTCACGGCACACTAGTGTGCCACGGCACACTGGTTGAGAAACACTGATTTAGAGGACAGCAAAAGAACCAACGTCAGATTTCCGTATTTGCCAGTTCAACTTTTTCAGATTTTATTTAAAGACTGTCTCTAGCATCTCTAGGTCTCCCAATGCTACTCTATGCTCAACCTCCAGTGGGAGTTGGCCATAAAGTCCTGATGGAAGACCTAGAAATTCCTAGAAAGAACATCTCTTTAGGAATCTTTAGGTCCTCCATTGTGGTAATTTTTGGTGGGTGTTCATAGAGTTGAGCTGGAGGACCCAGAGATTTCTTGAAAGATATCCTCAAGCTTGAAATAGTGTTTTTCTTAGTATTTGCAGTTTTCTCTCTCTCATAGCGGCCCTGTACCCCTAACCCTCGCAAATGTAGAGGGCCGACTGTACATGAATCCAGCGTAATGACTGCTGAATGTACAATCTGATGAATGGAACATATTGTTTGCTGAATTGTACAGCCAAAACTCGAATGCCCAAGTTCAGTCCCTTTTTCTCCCCATCTTGTGTCTCTCAGAATGGGATCTGATGACAGAAACCACTTGATTTTTAATCTTTCTTAACCATTCCGGAAGCATTTTGGGGCATGGAGCAGCTAGAGAAATAATCAAGATCCAACTCACCGGTATGCGTTGAAGAGATTTCTCTTCTCGTTCATGCCTTCGCACTTCCCCCGCCCAGTGCATTGGAGAGAGAAGTTTTTGGTGGGGAATTCGAGCACACAGTCCTCGTCCGCCCGGCACGGCAATTCGGTGGTGGTCATATCATCCAAGTCTGTAACTTTCAGGCTCCCGTTCACCAGGACAAACTGCTTGGGCTGGAAATCCAGAAGGGCAATGGGACCGAGAGGAGAATGGGCCATGTAAGAAAGAAGTTCTATCAGATCCAAGCAAACCTGAAAGAGATGCAATGGAAACCGATCAGTCTGCAGCATTTGAATACGCGGGGAAACGATGTGCTTGGCTACGATGGAGACCTGGCAGAAACTTCGTCATCCAGAATTTGCAATTTTGGCTTTTTTGGATTGTAACACACAGAATCCCCACAACCAACATGGCCTTTCTGGATAAGATTCCTCCTTCTCCATATTTGGAGTGAGAGAAAAACACACCCAGAAATGAAGCGGCCATCTTCAGTTCTGACAAAAATGCAAAAGAAGAAAGACTTGCCACAAGTCACTTAGTCTCCTTCTACACTGCCATACAAAATCTAGATTATCTGCTTTGAACTGGATTATATGGCAGTGTAGACTCATATAATCCAGTTCAAAGCAGATAGTGTGTATTATTTTATGTGATAATCTGGATTATATGGCAGTGTAGAAGGGGCCTTAGTTACCTAGAATTACCTCTCCTCTACTCTTGGATTTGATTGGTGCGTGCTTCCGAGGGCCCTTCCACACAGCCATATAACCCAGAATATCAAAGCAGAAAGTCCCACAATATCTGCTTTGGAATGGGTTATCTGAGTCCACATTGCCATATATTCCAGTTCAAAGCAGAAAATGTGGGATTTTATTCAGCTGCGTGGAAGGGGCCTAAGTCTTAGCTTGTCTGTCAGTATCTCTTATCTGCTATCTTACATGGTTTGCCCCAACACAGGCACTTTTGGGATCTCCCAGGACTAAGGTCAAAAATATTTGCAAAATTCTTCTGTTTGTCTTGATAGGTGAAAAGGACACGTTGCTTTCTAGACAGCATCTGGGGCAAAAGGTTGACTTATCTCCCCCACGCTATCCCATGGGACAACTGTAGCCCCCTCACTCTACCAGTTGCCTACCAGTTCCTCTATGTCAGGGCTGCTCAGGAAGTCGATCGCGATTGACCAGTCGATCCTGGGACCGAAGGAGGTCGATCCCAGCCGGATGGGGCGCTTCTCAGAGGGGGGCGGAGCCAGGCCGCGCCCAGCCCCCTCCCCCAGCTTCGGCACTCCCAGTAGCTGCTGCAGGCTTGAGGAGGGCAATGCCAAGCCAGCCTTGTGCTAGCTATGTCACCACTGGCTTGGCATTGCCATCCTCAGGCCTGGAGAAGCTGCTGGGAGTGCCAAAGCCAGAAGGGGGCGGAGCCAGGCCACGCCAAGCCACGCCCCTCCCCTCTCCAGCCTTGAGGAGGTAGGTAGATCTTTCTGACTTGGTTTTATTATAAGTAGCTCGCATGCTGAAAAAGTGTGGGCACCCCTGCTCTATGTGAACTGCCTTTAAAAATAATCCAGGAATTTCAACTAGTCAGACTCAGAAGAAGATGAATGCAAATCCCTTCTGGACAAATCTTGCCAAGAAAACTCATGACCGGGTTGCCTTGGAGTCGTCATAAGTCAGAAACTGTGTGAAGGCACACAGCAATCAACAAGCAAAAATATTGCTGTGGAACATATGTTGACAGGTGTGGATTGGCATGATTGCATTCCACCTATTCGGGAATATCTCCTCTGTTTGCTCCCTGGATTGACTCAAAGGGCTCATTTGGAACCTGTAAAGTGCCATGGACCCAAGCTTGGAAAAGTACATGTCTTGGCCTGAAAGATGCTCAGAATCTCATAGCCAACATGTATGCTGGCTACATTTCCAAGCTCTGCCTTCTTTTGTGTAAACACAAAAAGGCATTTAGTTACAGCCTATGTGGTTTGGCTCCTCATATCATTGTTTCAAAAAGCAGGAGTCCCGAATCATTGCTATTTAACTAATTTAGGGACATGGAAAGAGCCTCCCCAAAGACGGAGTAAATACAGTTGGGCGTCCTCTGGGCCAGTGTTTCCCAACCTTTTTTCTGCCGCAGCACACTTTTTACATTTGCAAAATCCTGGGGCACACCACCAACCAAAATGACACAAAATGACACTCTAACACAGTAATACATATAGTTAATATGTTTTAAAATGTATTTATACACTCAGTGTGAAACCTGGGCCTGTTTCGATGAACGCAACATAGATATCCTGGCAGGAATGGCAGAAAGACACAAACTTCCCACACAGAACTCCCATAACCAAGAGAAAATACTATAAGAGTTTGGTGGGCATTGACCTTGGGTTTTGGAGTTGTAGTTCACCTATATCCAGAGAGCACCGTGGACTCAAACAATGTTGGATCAGGACCAAACTTGGCATGAATACTCAATATGCCCAAATGTGAACACAGATGGAGTTCAGGGGAAAATAGACCTTGACATTTGGGAGTTGTAGTTGCTGGGATTTATAGTTCCCCTACTATCAAAGAGCATTCTGAACCCCACCAATGATAGAACTGGGCCAAACTTCCCATGCAGAACCCCCAGGAGGCAAGAGGAGGTCTCTACTTGGGGAAAGGGAGGCGGGCCTTCCCAATGCATGGAGAGGGAGTGGCCAAATAGGCAACGGGTGGGGAGGGGGCTGGTTGTAATTTTGTGCCTTTATCGAGGTAGGTTTCTTAGGGTTTTTATACTTCAACACACTAGACTCCCCCTTCCTGGACGTTCCAATTTCTGTTGGCACACCTGATGATCGCTCACAGCACACTAGTGTGCCCCGGCACACTGGTTGAGAAACACTGCTCTGGGCGACGATTCTTGTAAACAGCTAATCTTTCCAACCGAAATGCTTTTGACATGAATTTTTTTTAAAAAAAAACACTATATGTTGACTCATCCTTCAACGATTGACTCATTGAGTGAACTTTAGTTGGAATCAACCAATTGGTCTTGTTAAGTGGATCCAGCAGAAACGCTGACTGAATGCTCTTATTCTGGGAAGAATGAACCCTCTGCAAATAACAACCAATTGACGTGTTTTGCACCCAATATTTTGGCCATATCCAAGTTTTCTACAGCTAGTGCTTTGGTCAAAAGTGAACATGGCACAGTGCTTTGAATGTTGGAGGGTGATGCTGGAGGCCAGGGCTCACATTCCTGCTTAGCTACGAAAACCAACGAGGTGACCCTTGGCAACCCACAAACCCTCAGTCCCCAAAGTCCCTGTGATAGGTTCACTTTAAGGTCATCATAAGCCAGGAAGTATTGAAGGCACACAAGAACAACAGTGCTTGCCTTAAACAAACCTGCCAATGCTGATACCGTTTCAAATCCATCAAAAGTAGCTGATGCAAAAACCCTTTCTCCCCAAAACAAGCCGAACAGTGAAAAGTTCAAGATCCCATTTGCCTTGCCCTCCTCCAGAGACCTTTCCAGAGACTCGGCATGGGGGTGGAATGCTACTGACAAAATTTGTTTTCTTACTTTGAAGCGTTCTTCCCAGGGGGTTTGCAGGAGCTGAATCATCTCCAAGGGCTTCCCCAACTCCAGCATGGTGACCACTTTCATTTCAGGACCACCGAGGCTACTCTCAGAGCACTGACCCAGCAGCTGTGGTCAGGGAGAGAAACATCACAGGCTGGTTAGCATATACATACAGATGATTTCAGATTTCCTATGAAGCAGGTGAGGTGGTATTATACGTTTCCTCAGGAGAAGGCAATGTCTTACAGTGTCATGAGCAGGCGCTTGCTGACGAAATATAACAGTTTAATTAGATCTATGGAATGACGACGATGTGACGGAAAATTACGTCAACGTGAAATTGACTGCATTTGTATGTTTGAATTGCTAATTGTTATGTTATATGGTTATTGTTTGGTTTGGTTTTGCTTGTGTTTTTGATTGAAGGGCAGAGACTGCCTTGTGTCAACCGCCCCGAGTCGCCTTCGGGCTGAGAGGTGCGGTATAGAAAAATGATAAATAAATAAATAAATAAGCTGCTGACGGGTCTATGAAAACAGCTCCTGTAATCTGCTGGCTTTCAAAACCATCTTCTATGTGCTGAGTCAGGATCAACACTTATTTATTTATTAGAATTTATTCGCTGCCACTCCCAGTGGCTCGGGGCGGCTTACACATAATCACAAAAATACAGCTAAAAGCATCACAATTAAAACATCACATTAAAATCACTTCTATAAAACAGAACAATACAAGGTGGCGTTTACACAGAGGCGACCCCAGCGATTCCACCATGTAAGCGGCGCGTGTGAGCGCCACCGGCTGGGCAGGGCGTCACCAGCTGGGAGGGCGCCGCGGCACCACCTCGCTTCCGCGCCCCGCCCTGCCGCCGCCGGTGCTGCCGCACAGCCGGCCCCACTGGCACAGACATTTTCTGCGCATGCCCAGAAGCAACTACAGGAGCTGGAGCGCCTGTAGTTGCTTCTTGGCATGCGCAGAATGACAGTGCATGGGCACTGAGTCCCGAGAGCGCCTGCGGCTTTGGAGCCAGAGCTCAGGTGCGCTCGGGCCGCAGTGCACATGCGTGGACATTCGCGCATCTTGCGCAGAAACATAGTGCTCGGGAGGCTGCAGCACGCCCCGAAGCACAGACATTTCTGCGCATGCCCAGAAGCAACTACAGGCGCTATAGCGCCTGTAGTTGCTTTCTGGGCATGCACGGAAATGTCCGTGCTTCGGGAGGTGTGGTGCAGCCGGCCCACGGGGCCGGTTGTGCGGAAGTGGCGGCGGCAGCGGAAGTGGCGGTGGCGGCGGCATGATGCGGCGGCCGGGGGGGGCGCCAAAATTTACTCCGCGTACTCCCCCGGAAAAGGTCAGGCCGGCCCTGCGTTTACAGCAAGATGAGGGACCACAGTTATTCAGGCCCCCAAAGCCTGCCGAAACAATAAAGTCTTGCAGGCTTTTTGAAATTATAGAAGGCTCTGGAGGGCACGAATATCAGAGGGCAGCGCATCCCAGAGAACTGGAGCTATGATCGGAAAAGCCCTTCGCCGGGTTGCAGTCAAATGGTACATCTTAGGACTTGGAACAACCAGGAGGTTTTGCTCTTCGGAGCATAGGGATCTGGTGGGACAATATGGGATAAGGCGGTCCCTTAAGTACACTGGCCCCAGACCATTTAAGGCCTTAAAAGTCAGAACTAACACTTTGAAGGTAATCCGGCATTCTACAGGAAGCCAGTGCAGCTTGCGTGGGATCAGCATGATGTGACAGCTCATCGGGGCTCCGGCAAGGAGTCGAGCTGCAGCGTTCGTCACCAGCTTAAGTTTCCGGATTACCGACAAAGGAAGGCCTATGTAAAGAGTGTTACAGTAGTCTAACCTCAAGATGACCGTAGCATGGACCACCGTGGCTAAGACGTGCCGAAACAGGTAGGGGGCCAGCTTCCTCACCTGGCGAAGATGGAAGAACGCCACTCTGCTGATGGTGGAGACATGAGACTCCATCAACAGCAGAGGGCCTAAAGTAACCCCAAGGCTCTTTACATATGACGATGGACATAGTGTCACGCCGTCCAGGGTTGGAAGTGGAACATCCCCACCACCTGGGCGACCAAGCCACAGGATGTACAGCTTTTGCCTTTCCTGAAGCCAGTTTGCTGTGGAATCATACATGGGTCTATTTTTTCCCATAATTCTATGCAAAATAAGTCTCTCCAGAACTTTGTAAAGATGGCGCAACAAGGAGATTGGCCTACAGTGTTCCCTTGCTACTTCGGGGTTCACTTTCCGTGGACTCGGCTGTTTTGTAGGGAAGAAGGAGAGGGAAGAGGAGGAGGAGGGCTTGCTTCCTTTCCTTCCTTCTTCGCATGAGGGGAAGGAAGGAAGGAGGAGGGGAAGGGGGAAAGGGGAGCGTCCCTACTTTGCGGATGTTCAGTTATCGCGGGTGGTCCTGGAACGTAACACCCGCAATAAGTGAGGAAACACTATATACGCAGCTTTTTGGATCATTACAGTCTTTGCCTGGTTTCGAGATGGCTCTGACTCTTGCTTTCCTCCAGATTTTGGGGATCTGACAGGATGCAATGCAGATGTTCATCAGCTTCAGCAGCCAGCACCTTGCTTTAGAATCAAAGTTCTTAATGTGTTCCATCCTTAGACCATCCAGGCCAGTTGCTTTGCCATATTCACATTTATTGAGAGCCATGTCTAAATCCAGTAGGTGTAAAAGGTTCATGGAGGTTGTTGTTCTCATTCCCTGGTTGCCTGACTATTGGTTTCCTTCCTACTTTGGTGGCAAGGTTGGGTTTCCCATTCTTCAGAAATTGATGCGCCATCTGATCTGCCTTTATGTTGGCATGGGTATTAGTTTGTGAGGGATCGTTGCTCATCTGTCTTAACAGTCTCCATGCCTTCCGGCTGCGCCTGCCTATGCCAACTTCTGTTATGAGCTTTATCCACTGTTCTCTCTTGGCTTCAGAGATGGAGGACACAATGCTCTGCGCTGCCTGAAGACTTTGCTCACTAAATGGTTCTTCGCTGTGGAGCCTGTAATACCTAGTCTTCCAACATGGCAGTTGTGCCAGGAGTAATGCCCTGAAGGTAGCGTGTTCTGCAGTCTCTTGGTGTAGAAGCCCGTGAGCAGGTTTTATCTATACAATATAGGTGCAAATATTGCAAAGGCATAGAGTGCATTTGGAAGGCTTCACCAAAGAGTCTGGAGCAACAAGCACCTGAGGCAAAGCACCAAAACAGTGTGTACAGAGCTATCATACTGTCTATTCTCCTCTATGGCTCTGAAACATGGGCCACCTATCGCCAACACCTATGACTCCTCGAACGCTTTCATCAGCGCTGTCTTCGCACAATCCTAAATGTACATTGGACCGACTATGTGACGAATGTTGCTGTCCTTGAGCAAGCAGGGGTCAGCAGCATTGAGGCCATGCTATTGAGAACACAGCTGCGCTGGGTATGGCATGTCTCTAGGATGGAGGACCACCGCCTCCCAAAGATACTACTCTACGGTGAACTCGCAAGACAGGCGCCCCCAAAAAGAGATATAAGGACTCCCTGAAACAACACCTCAGGCTCGGCAGGATTGATCACCAACAATGGTCCACCCTGGCCTCACATCGGGAGGCATGGAGACGCACTATCCACAATGCTGCGGCCTCTTTCAAGAAGACACGTCGAATGGGTCTCGAAGAGAAACGACAACGCAGAAAGAACCGCAACTTGGAAACAACATCGCCCAAGGAGACTTTCTGCTGCGCTTTCTGCAACCGAACTTGCCTATCTCAGATTGGCCTTTTTAGTCATCAACGTCCTTGTAAAAAGCGTGGGATGAGTCCTTCCTAAGAATATTCGTTTGCAAAGTAATGCCGAGATGACAGGTGCAAATATTATAAATACTAATCTTGTACCAATGTATGTTTTATATATGCTTGTTGTGAGCCGCCCCGAGCCTCCGGGGAGTGGTGGCCCAGAAATCTAATAAATAAATAAATAAAATAAATAAATATGGGAAATTAATTTTCTAAAAGTTAAAGCGAAGTCTATAGTGCATTCATGTTGTTGTGGGAGACAGGAGGGTGAATCAAAATTTATGCACACAGAAATGAAAAACCAATTGGAGCTGTGAGAATGGGATACAATAATAATATTCCCACATGATATATATTTTGGACATGCTGGTACGAGATATAAAGTTAATTAGTCTAAATTGTGAAGTTGAATGCTTACACCGCCCGGGGAGAACAATGCATTCCCATTGATGTGTGTTTGTTCACCATTAACCAGCCAAAAGTAATTTTCCTTCCGAAGACACATAGACCTGCTTCCTGCAGTCTTCTCACCAGACACCCCCCCCAGCTCCTTCTCTCAGGTCATTAACAGGAAGTAAGCCAAGAAAAAGAGAGTTCTGGTTTGCAAAGTATTGGTGCAAAGGCATTGCTTATCTAACTGTGCTTGATCATCTGTCATTTCCTGTTTTATTCAAGCCTTAACACCCCCTCAAACACAGTTGTTGACTTGGGGAGAGGCAGTATCGCCACTTGATTCATCCGCCTGGTTTGAGTGTTTGACTAGGAGTCAGTGAGACCAAACTCTGAATCCCCCCCCCCCTCCCCCTTGCAGCCTTGGAAACTTGTGGGCAAACACCCACAAGAGATCGCAGGACATGTTTTAACAACGTAAGATAAGCACTATGGGATGATTTCATGTGGGGGTTGGATTAAGGAGAGCGGAGCCTGGACATGTTCGGCTTTTCACCTTTAAATTAGAACTACAGGGACCCCAAGGGACCCATTTTGCCATGCAGAAATACACAATCAAAGCACTTCCAACAGATGGCCATCCAGAGAAGGAGATTCCATCACACTATGAGGCAACACATCCCACTGCCAAACAGCTCTTACCATCAAAAAGTTCTTCCTGGAAGCCCCCCAGCGTGCATGGGCTTATAGAAACTGTAGTTCGAACCCTCCTGACTAATCCTAGGCCCTTCCACACAGCCATGTAATCCAGAACATCAAGGCAAAAAAACCCACAATATCTGGGTTGCTCTGAGTTTTCTGGGCTGCCTGGCCATGTTCCAGAAGCATTCCCTCCTGACGTTTCACCTGCATCGATGGCAGGCATCCTCAGAGGTGGTGAGGTCTGTTGGAAACTAGGCAAGTGGGGTTTATATCTCTGTGGGAAACTCACAGCAAACCAGTGATTCTGGCCATGAAAGCCTTCAAGAATGCATTTCCACAGTATCGGTTTGGAACTGGGTCATCTGAGTCTATACTGCCATATATTCCAGTTCAAAGCAGATAATGTGGGATTTTATTCAGCTGTGGGGAAGGTCCCATCTCTCACACAAGCCAGTTGGGGGTTTTGAGAGCAAGGAAATACCCAATTTTTGTGGTTCTGTAGCACCTAATATTCGGAAGGACACTCTCCCCCGATGGCCGTGCTAACTGGAGAATTCTGCAAGTTGTGGTCCAAAATTAATTATTTCCAAAGTCCTGGTCCCACCTAAAGCCAAATAAATAGACTGATGTCATCGCGCCTTTCGGCATGGATTCCGTGTGACCTAATATGCGCTGTGTGAAGAAGTGTTTGAGAAGCCATTGCTCTCCTTGTACCCCTTGTTTGCAGTGTCAACGATTGCAAAACCAACCAGGGTGAGGAAGCATTTCACAGGTTTCCAGTGGATTCACCCATCGTTAATGATTGGCTGGATGCTTGTTCCCCAAACCCAAGGCACTCTCAGTGGGTTGAGTGTTGGACTCTGGCAAACCAAACTCCGAACCCTTGCTCAGCCATGGAAACCCACCCAGAGTGATCTTACATCGGAAATGAACCACCACCACCACAACATGTGTTTAAAACTATGGAAAAGGAAGAAAAGAGAAGCAGGAGAGAGACAGGGGGGGGGGGAGAAGGAAATGGGAAGGGAGGAAAGGAAAGGGTAGGAAAAAGAAAGGAAAGGGAGTGAGGAAAAAGTAAACTAATGAAGGGAAAATAAGGAAAGAAAGAAGGGGAGAGAGACGGAAGTGAAAAGAAAGGAAGGAGAAGGAAAGGAAGACTTGGGGGAAAGAATAGAAGAGGAAGGAAGAGGGAGGGAGAATGGAGGAAAGAAGGAAGGGGAGAGAGGGAGGGAAAAGGAAGGAAAGAAGGAGAAGGGAAGGGGGAGAAAGGAAGAGGAAGGAAGAGGGAGAATGGAGGAAAGAAGGAAGGGGAGAGAGGGAAGTGAAAAGAAAGGAAGGAGAAGGAAAGGAAGACTTGGGGGAAAGAATAGAAGAGGAAGGAAGAGGGAGGGAGAATGGAGGAAAGAAGGAAGGGGAGAGAGGGAGGGAAAAGGAAGGAAAGAAGGAGAAGGGAAGGGGAGAAAGGAAGGCAGGAAGAGGAAGGAAGGAAGGAAGGAAGGAAGAGGGAGAATGGAGGAAAGAAGGAAGGGGAGAGAGACGGAAGTGAAAAGAAAGGAAGGAGAAGGAAAGGAAGACTTGGGGAAAAGAATAGAAGAGGAAGGAAGAGGGAGGGAGAATGGAGGAAAGAAGGAAGGGGAGAGAGGAGGGAAAAGGAAGGAAAGAAGGAGAAGGGAAGGGGGAGAAAGGAAGGCAGGAAGAGGAAGGAAGGAAGGAAGAGGGAGAATGGAGGAAAGAAGGAAGGGGAGAGAGGGAGGGAAAAGGAAGGAAAGAAGGAGAAGGGAAGGGGGAGAAAGGAAGGCAGGAAGAGGAAGGAAGGAAGGAAGAGGGAGAATGGAGGAAAGAAGGAAGGGGAGAGAGGGAGGGAAAAGGAAGGAAAGAAGGAGAAGGGAAGGGGAGAAAGGAAGAGGGAGAATGGAGGAAAGAAGGAAGGGGAGAGAGGGAGGGAAAAGGAAGGAAAGAAGGAGAAGGGAAGGGGGAGAAAGGAAGGCAGGAAGAGGAAGGAAGGAAGGAAGAGGGAGAATGGAGGAAAGAAGGAAGGGGAGAGAGGGGGAAAGGAAGGAAAGAAGGAGAAGGGAAGGGGGAGAAAGGAAGAGGGAGAATGGAGGAAAGAAGGAAGGGGAGAGAGGGAGGGAAAAGGAAGGAGAGAAGGAAGAGGCAGTGGCGATGGCGCATTTGCATCACTCCTCTCCGCTGCATGCTGGGAAACCGAGGCCCAGGTTGCTCTGGAGAGCCAGATGCAATCATGAAAAGAGCCACACCTGGCTCCCGAGCCATGGGCTCCTGGCCCCTGTCCTAGAAGCATGCTCTCCTGACGTTTCACCCGCATCTATGGCAAGCATCCTCAGAGGTTGTGAGGTGTTAGAAGTGTTGCAGCAGAGACACCCAAAAGCGGAGAAAAGACACTTGGAGGAGTGACAACTCCGAACGCCCCCTCAACTTGCATGAGCACCGACTGGGCCGTTCTGGGGTTTGGAATCCAAAAGGCATCAAGTGGTCTCTCTCTGCAAGGCTGTCGGCCACATACTCCAATATGAGGTGAAGTGTCCATGTGAGCGGTGAAGGAAGAGTAGAGCGAAGGGGAAAAAGAAAGGCAAGGTGGGACCTTGACTCCCCTTAGACCAGGGGGGCATTGAGCCTCAGGTGTTTGGACTTCAACCCCAGAAATCTTAAGAGCTGGTAAACTGGCTAGGATTTCTGGGAGTTGAAGTCCAAAACACCCGGAGGGCCGGTAATTGCTCACCCCTGCCTTAGACTGAGGTGGAGGCGGAGGTGGGCCAAAGAGGCAAAAGAGGGGACAAAACGTTGAGTACAAGCTGACCTTGATCATCTTCACAAACCCGTCATTGGACTCGTGTCCCGAAGGAGGGAGAGGCCCCTTGGTTTTGCAATGCTGCTTTGGAGTCTCCTCTTTCCTTGGAGTTTGACCTGGGGTGATGCCTCAGAGTCCGAGGGTGGGGGTCCTCCAAGTCTAGTGTCTTGGGGGTGGGCCCGTAGGTGGCTGTGGAGCCTTATTCCTCACCCACATGTTCTCTGGCAGTGAGGGCATTGCTTTCCAGATGGAAGGCGGTCTCGGTCAGGGTTGGCTTGATGTGCCTTCCTCCTCTTGTCACGTTTCTCTCTTTCGCCCTCCATCCATTGGTGCCTCTTCCAATTCCGCAGCACTGCTGGTCACAGCTGACCTCCAGCTGTAGTGCTCAAGGGCCAGGGCTTCCCAGTTCTCTCTCGATGCCAAAGCTTTTCAGGTTGGCTTTGAGCCCACCTTTCCATCCCTTGTCCTGGCCACCCACGTTCCCTTTCCCGTTCTTGACTTCGGAGTACAGCAGCTGCTTTGGGGGGCAATGGTGGTCTTTGGGCATCCCCGGCCAAGCCAACCCCGACCGGGACCGCCTTCCGCCTGGGAAGCGATGCCCTCGCTGCGGAAGGGAGAAGGGGCCGGTCAGGAAGAGGGCCCCACAGCCCCCTCGGGACCCACCGGGAGACTGACCCTGGAAGACGGTCCTACTCGGACCACGAGGGGGGGGGGGCGCCGAAGTCAGCCAGTAAGCAAGCTGAGGCTGGACGGCCATCTGTCGGGGGGGGAGGGTGTTTGGAGTGTGGGCTGGGCTGGATGGCCTTTGGGGTCCGCTCCCAAGAACCCTGTGCTGCTGGCCCCTTCCCCAGCAACCTCCCCCCCGTCAGACTTGCCTTGAGGACGCCCGGGTGTTGCAGCCTCCGCAGCAGCGCCGCCTCCTTGACCAGCTTGGCGGCGGCCAGCCGGGAGCAGCCCGCCAAGTGCCCGTAGCGGCGGAGGCAGGCCTGGACGTCCCCCCCAGCGCCCAGCAGCAGCAGCAGCGCCCACAGCCAAGCCGACCTGCACCTGGCCCTGGCATGGCCAGCCCAGAAGAGGAGGGCAGGAGCACCGCCAGGCAGGCAGGCAGGCAGCAAGGGAGGGGGCGGGCTCCTCCCCAGGCCCCGCCCACATCCCCCCAGGTGACCATCCCTCAGGCAGTGTCTCCCAACCTTTTTTGAGCCGTGGCACACCTTTTCCATTTCCAAAATCCCGGGGCACACTACCAACCAAAATTACACAACACGACACTCGAACACAGTCATACATATAGTTAACTAGCTGTACCCGTGCACGCGTTGCTGTGCCATGACTCTATCTCTGTATCTCTTTCCTCTTCCCTCTATTTCTCTCTCTCTCTCTCTCTCACTCACTCACTCACTCACTCTCTCTCTCCCTCTCTCTCTCTCTCTCCCCTCTCTCTCTCCCTCCCTCCCTCCCTCACTCTCTCTCTCTCTCCCTCTCTCTCTCTCTCACTCACTCTCTC
>JARBWK010000002.1:2071489-2092170 GCA_030556195.1 Anolis apletophallus
CTTCTCACGTGGGGACAGGAGAGAAGCCTCCCTCCCGCAGGATGTAGTTGAACTACGACGTTACCCATCAATCACTGTCAATTCTTCGCAAACCCCTCCAGGATTTGATATCTTTCTGTTTAATTCAGGCCTGGGCAAACTTCAGCTCTCCATGTGTTTTGGACTTCAACTCCCACAATTCCTAACAGCCTACCGGCTGTTAGGAATTGTGAGAGTTGGAGTCCAAAACACCTGGAGGGCCGAAGTTTGCCTTGGCCTGGTTTAATTGCTATTTTTAAATAAAAAATAATAATTTCTAGGGGGGGGGGGGCTGAGGGCCAAAAGGTTTGGGAGCCCCTGGTCCAGCCTTGGAAGGGACTCTCAAAGGGGCTGAAGCTTGTGAAGCATGTTGAAGAGGTCCTTGAAAACTTGGTGTGCTCGGTCTCGAGCTGCCGTTTACTCCAGGCCTTTTGGAGAACAGGGAGAAGATGTTTTGGATCTATAGACTTTAGACCCTAACCATTTAGATTGTAGTTGTAACAACTGAAGTCTCAATTTAGAGTACCATCATCCACCGAAGAATCGCAACAAGAGAGTATTCTCAATGACCACTTTGGTCATCGATTGGTTTCATTTGTCTCTCTCTCGGCATTACTTCGCGAACAAAGATTCTTCGGAAAGACTCATCCCACGCTTTTTACAAGCGCGCTGATGGCTAAAAAGGCCAATCTGAGATAGGCAAGTTCGGTTGCAGAAAGCACAGCAGCTTGGGTGAGAAAGTCTCCATTATTTTGGTGATGTTGTTTCCAAGTATTATATTGTATCAATGGTTCTTTCTGCATTGTCGTTTCTCTTCAAAATAAAGAGACCCATTCATGGCATGTCTTCTCGAAAGAGGCCGCAGCATTGTGGATAGTGCGCCTCTCCACGCCTCAGCAGGGCCAGGATGTGAGGCCAGGGTAGACCATTGTTGGTGATCAATCTGACCCACCGAGCCTGAGATGTTGTTTCAGGAGTCCTTATATCTCTGTTTGGAGTCCGCACCTCTCTTGCGCTGACCTGTGGCGAGTGCACCATAGAGTAGTATCTTTGGGAGGCGGGGGTCCTCCATCCTAGAGACCTTGTGCCCTGCCCAGCACAGCTGTGTTCTCAATAGCATGGCCTCAATGCTGGTGATCCCTTCTTGCTCAAGGACAGCAACATTAGTCACATAGTCGGTCCAGTGTATATTTAGGATTGTGCGAAGACAGCGCTGATTAAAGCGTTTGAGGAGTCGTAGGTGTTGGCGATCAGTGACCCATGTTTCAGACCCATAGAGGAGAATAGACAGTACGATACCTCTGTACACACTGATTTTGGTGCTTTGCCTCAGGTGCTTGTTGCTCCAGACACTTTTGTGAAGCCTTCCAAATGCACTCTATGCCTTTGCTCATCTGTGATCTAGCTCTTTGTCAATCTTGGCATCTGAAGAGATGATGCTTCCCAGAGAGGTGAACTGCTGAATGGACTTAAGCACAGATGTGCCCATGCTGTCGTGGGGATGATGGTGTTCTTCCTGTGGTGCGGGCTGGTAGAGAACTTCCGTTTTCTTCAGGCCGACTTCCATTTGTAGCAACTGAAAAGGGCAGAAGCTGCAACATTTTGTTCTTTTTGCATTTTTTAAATTTTTCTGTGTTAATTATTCTGATATATTTTTTGGAAAATTGAAGTCTCCACAACGTTTTGGAAAATAGCATTCGTGACCTTTTGGGAAAATCAGGAATCTCTCTGAGTTATTTATTTATTTATTTAAAACTTTTATATCCCGATCTTCTCGCCCTCCGCTGAGGGACTCCTCAGACCGGCTCACAGCAAGGATTCAATGCAATAATACAATCTAAAAACATCAGACAACAACAAAAGATTAAAAGACATATAGAATAAAATTACAAAAAAGCCGAATCACCAAGATAAAATCACGTCCAACTCAGTCCGTATGTGTGGTCAATCACTTTGTTCTGAGGCCGGCCTCAGCCACAGCAAAGATGGCCAACTCGATGTTGTCGTCTTCCGTTTCAAGGATTTAGGGGATTAAATCGGAGTCCGGGCCGCCGGTAGCGTTCTGGACTTTCTTCCACCTCGTTCGGTTAAAAACTCACTTGAGTCTACCTTCTCCTTAGTAGTAAATATCCACTAATGTTCATGCAAGGCTATTAGGTTTCTCAGCTGTTAGACTGACATACCTACTTATCTCTTTGTTGGGAACCAAAATATGCCAATGCACAAAAATATGTATAAAAGAGTTTCAGAAGTGCGATTTCAGTTGCCCAAAATACATCTACCCTCCCTTAAAACATCTTAGTTTAAATCGTGCTCACAAGAGACCAAAAGTAAGCAGATTTCTTTTAAAGTAACATAGTTGGTTTGTTCACAAACTTCATGTATTCAGCATATAGATACATTGCATATAGATACATTGCATATAGATACATTGCATGCTCAGGTCTCCGTGGTCAGCAGGTCATCTTTCTTCCACCTACGACAGGCTAGGCGACTGGCTCCCTACCTGTCCAGGAATGACCTGGCCACGGTAATCCAAGCGACGGTCATCTCGAGGCTAGACTACTGTAACGCCCTCTACGTTGGCCTTCCCTTGTCGACAATCCGGAAACTCAAGCTAGTACAGAACTCTGCTGCTCGCTTGCTGGCGGGATCGCCAGTGAGGGAGCACATTACGCCCATCCTCCGGCAACTGCACTGGCTTCCTATCGAGTACCGAATTGCTTTCAAGGTGTTGGTTTTGACCTTTAGGGCCTTACACGGCCTAGGGCCTGCGTACTTGAGGGACATAAGAAGAGCCATGCTGAATCGGACCTCAGCCCATCTAGTCCAGCATTCTGTATCACACATTGGCCCACCAGTTGTACACGGGGATCTCGAGCAGAAGGGAGGACAAAACCCTGACCGCCTTACCCCGTACATTCCCCCGAGATCACTGCGCTCAGATGAACAGAATCTGTTGTTAGTACCATCAATCCGCTCCTGCCATCTGTCCGCAACCAGACAATGAGCTTTTTCTGTGGCAGCTCCGGTGCTATGGAATTCCCTCCCGGATAGCACCCGAGCTATCTTGGAGCTTGCCCCTTTCCGAAAGGCCTGCAAAACCCCCCTCTTTGAACTAGCCTTTAATTAGACACATTGGTCTAAGAAAGTGCCTAGCTGTCCTCCTATACTGCGATGTGATGTAATGTGTTTTTAATGTGTTTTTATGCTTTTACTGTAGGGCTACATGTCTGCGACATGTTGCCCATTTATGTTGTTGATATCCGCCCCGAGCCTGCAGGGAGGAGCGGAATACAAGATTGAACAATAAATAAAATAAATAAATATATCCAGTTACGGATAGCATTTGAAGTAGTTTCTCTATGCAGATAACACAGGGCATTTTTCTTAGAATCTCAATGGTCCAAAGTCTGAAGCATCTCCCTGGCCTGGGAATCTAATAGAGTCTCTTCTCGAAAGCATTCTCTTTCAACAGACTTCTAAAAGCATAGTGTATCTACTTGCATTTAGGCCCGGATTAACACCTTTTTGCACCCTAGGCCACACTTTGGAATTGTGCCCCCTTTAAGCCAACCTCTACCGCACCGCACCCCACATCCTTTCATCCACTCGTCCCCCTTAGGGCCCCGCATCCAGCTCTCCTGGTGTGGCCCCACGAGGTCCGCCACATGAGTTTCCCTCTCGGCAGGCACTATGGATGCAGGCATGGTGGGAGGAGCTTCCTCCCCGATGCCGGGGCTTGCGCATGTGCTGTAGTCAGCAGCTGTACCAATGCGCGTATCTCCCCGATACCGGGGCTTGTCGCGTTGGGCTTCTCTCCTGTACTAGGGTTTGTGCATGTGCCGTAGCCGGCAGTTGCGCTTCTCTCTCCAGTAAGGAGGAGTCTCCTCTTTGTGTTGGAGGAGGAATACCAGCTTTCATGGTGTTAGGGCATGCGCAGACTGTGCAATGGAGTTTCCTGTACTTGCACTGAAGGAGCCAGCAAGTGGACGCTGTCGGCATCGAGGGAGATAATTGTTCCTCCTGTCAACGTCAACGCCAGTGTCAAGATCCCCTGCACATACGCCGTTTGCGCAACAATAGCAGAGGCAGGAGCTGGTATTCAGGAAGGGGCAGGGGCGCCACCGAAAAGGAGGACCTCCGGTATCCTTCCTTCCTCATCTCCATGCGTGTTGCATTTTTATTTGTTTCAACATTTTTATTTTTATTTTTTTGGTCCGTGATCTGCGTTTCCCCCTCCCCCCTCGGCTTGCACCCCTAAGGCCATGGCCTAGGTTGGCCTTATGGGTAATCCTGACCTGCTCGCATCTAGACTGTGCTGTTTCTCAAAAGGAGTCAGAGCCTGAACAATCCCAGATCTGGTCACCTGGTCTGTGGCTCCTCCCACAACATAGAGTTAAGGAAAACTGCATAGCAATACACACATAGACAATACAGTCAGGGCCGGATTACCCATAAGGCCAGACTAGGCCATGGCCTCGGGCGGCAGGTTTTGGGGGCAGCGGATGCGACCCCGAAAACAATTTTTTAAAATAAAACCCGCCCTCGCGCAGCGCACCCCCTGCCCTCTCCCGAGAGTCATCATACCTTGGGAGAGGGCGGGGGAGAGCGCTGCAGGGGGCAGGGAGAGGGAATGGCGCCCTCCTCGCCTGGGCCGCCCTCTTGCAAAGGAAGGAGGCGGCGAGGAGGAGGAAGGGAAGCTCCGCCCCGCCGGCCGGCATGCATGCATGCGCACACATGCCCGCCAACAGGCTTCCCTTCCTCCTCCTCCTCCTGGCCGCCTCCTTCGCGGGAGGAGGAGACGACAGAAGCCGCACGGCACCGGCTGCCTCCTCCTCCTCCCGCGAACGGAAGGAGGGCACGAGGAGACAACGGAAGCCGCACGGCCGGGGCTGCTGCCGCACATGCGCAGCAGCGCCCTGGGGGTGTGGCTTCCCACGCCCAGGGGGGCGGCGCGGGGCGTCTTGGCCTCGGGCGGGCGAAGATGCTGATCCGGGCCTGAATACAGTAAACATTCTGAATTATATACATAACAAATAACTAGAAAGTTGCTATTTTCAACATATATAAAGCAGGGCAATCTGTTTGTGATTGTCCTTCTAATATTAATTTGTGATTGGTTTGATAGAACCTACAAAAGATACACCATATTCAGGGAATTAATTCTACCTGTCTTAGCACGCATCTATACTGTACAATTAATGCAGTTTGACACCACTTTAAATGCCTTGAGTTTATACTATGGAATCATAGGATGTGGAGTTTCACAAGGTCTTTAGAGTTCTCTGCCATAGAGTGCAATGCTTCACCAAACTACAGCTTCCATGATTGTATAGTACTGAACCATGATAATTAAAGTGGTATCAAACTATGTTTATGTCATGTAGGTGCACATGTAGTCTTAATATCAGTTCTATTTCTAAATGTATGGCTGAGAGATTTTTGTGCGTGCTAATTTTGGAACAAAATGAAAACTGCACTCCTATTAGTATTGATGCATACATACATTCCAAGGTATTATTAATTTTGTTCATACGGCGATAAAACGAAATGTAAACAATATTTTTTTTAAAAATTGCTTTTAAAAACATTCCAGAAGGAACTGCAACACACATCGAAGACAGTATTTCGTTTACTCGTCACAACCCGGCAGGTGGCGTGGCTTTAATCTGCTTCCAATCTCATCTAGCGGCCTCAACGTTCCCGCATCCAAAACTCTAAAGCTCTGCGGTGGAACCAGCTGGAGGTCAAACCTCTGCAGAAACTTGGCCATCACCACTTTGGCCTCCGTCTGCCATCAAAACACAAACAAAACGGTTAATCAGTTCTCGCCATTTTGACCTCAAAGAGACAAGCCACCAACTTGAGATAAAATATCCTTATATATTATATACTTTATATATCTTAATTTTAGTTCTCCATCTAGTTATTTTATTTATTTATTTATTTATCATTCGGTCTTATATGTCGCCACTCCCCGGCTTACAACACAGAATATGGATAACATAGTCATATGACTCCCGAAATACAATTAACAATCACACAGTTTATGAAAAGTTAAAAACAACATTCAAATGCCAGCTGGAACAAGTGGGTTTTGCAGGCCCTGCGGAAAGGCAAAAGATCCTGCAGGGCGCGGACTTCGGCTGCCAAAGAATTCCATAATGATGGGGCCATAGCAGAAAAAGCTTTGCGTCTAGTCGACGCTAAACGAATGGTTGTGAGGCTGGGAGCTTCCAGAAGATTTAAGTCCTCAGAACGGAGTGATCTCTGGGGCTGGTAGGGGGCAAGACGGTCCCTCAGATACGCCAGCCCTGGGCCATATAAGGCCTTGAAGGTTAGTACCATCTCCTTGAAAGTGATCTGGTGCTCTATCGGTAACCAGTGAAGCTGCTGCAGGATAGGTGTTATGTGACACCAGCATTCTGGGCGAGCTTAAGTTTCCGGATCACGGACAAAGGTAGGCCAATGTAAAAAGCGTTACAGTAGTCTAGTCTTGAGATGACCATGGCTTGGATTAAACTCTCAAACTTTCTGAAACCAGTTGAAACACGAATCTTTGTTTCTTCTTTAACTACGAGTTTCATCCTCTTGGGTTGGATTCAGCCTTAAGTGAGTAATTTCTATTCATGATTAAGACTTAAGTAAGTAAATATTTAATCTCCTCTCTATAGTCCTAGCTATAGTCTCCACTTCCTGTCTGTTCTGAAGGCTCCCCCCAATCCCAAAGAGCACTTAGCGAGAAGTACCTATGTTGAAGGGTTGCATAGGGAATTTGATCTGTCACTTCCATCTGTTCCACTTGTCAGGATGTTGTGGCATTTACGCCTTTCTTTCTACTCCATAGGCTACAACCATATAACCAGGAAGTAAATCTCATTGAATTCAATGGGTGCCAGTTCTAGACTTCCATAGTAACATCTATTGGGTTGGTATTAATTAGGGCACCCAAGGAATTGTTGTTGCTTTGTGTTGTTGTCTTTGCGCTTTTTGTATATGGTGTGTTTGCACCTTTGAGTGCTTTGTGAGTCATCCCAAGTCTATCCGGGAGATGGTGGGGTATAAATAAAGTAGTAGTAGTAGTAGTAGTAGTAGTAGTTGTCTGAGTATCTATTACTTTTATTTCTTTCCCAAAACGTATTGTTTATCTCTGAGTTTTTTATTTAACTTGTTAATTAAGTAATATCCATCTAGAAAACAGCATCACCCAAGGAGACTTTCTGCTGTGCTTTCTGCAACCAGACTTGCCTATCTCAGATTGGCCTCTTTAGTCATCAACGTGCTTGTAAAAAGTGTGGGATGAGTCCTTCCTAAGAATCTTCATTTGCAAAGTAATGCCAGAGAGAGAGAGAGAGAGAGAGAGAGAGAGAGAGTTCAAACCACCCATCACTATTTGTGTTTACACTGTGGAATTAATCCAATTTACACCACTTTAACTGCATTTGCAAGGACTTACCACCTTAAATAACGCTATACTTCAATATAGACTAGCATTATTTCTAGAGGCTTCTCTATTCGTAAACATATGCAGAAAGTTAAACAACTGTAGATTATGGCTATGGCTGAGTGCAAGGGAGTCCCGAAAGCTCTAGTTTGGTGAGACACCGGCCCTTTTTGGCAGAGAACACTAAAGTCCTTGTAAAAACACAGTTCCCATGATTCCAAAGCATTGGGCCATAAATATGAGCTCAAACTCCATTAATTCTACAGTGTAGACCAGGAATGGGCAAACTTCGGCTATCCAGGTGTTTTGGACTTCAACTCGCACAATTCCTACCAGCTTACCGGCTGTTAGGAATTGTGGGAGTTGAAGTCCAAAACACCTGGAAGGTCAAAGTTTGCCCATGCCTGGTGTAGATGCACCCTTTGATGAATCTTACTTTCAATAGCCCTACGACATAAACTGTGATAACAACAACAACAACTTGTTATACCCCGCCACCATCTCAGGGTGGCTTACATGTGGGACCAAGTTCAGCGAACAACAAAGTTTACCAACTAAAACACAGTTAAAAATAGCATATTCCAATCTAATAAAATAATTTTAAAAAGCAGGGTGTGGTGAAGTCATATTTCTTTGTTACAGGTTTTAAATATGGTTGTGAGATATGTGTGTGTGTGTGTGTGTGTTGAAAGGATAAAAACTTGGCAAAACCCTAAAGGATTAACAAGGATATTAGAGTGCCCGGCCTCTGAGAAGTTCCATTGCCACAGCAACAGGAGGCGGAGCCTAACACTAGCTTTAGAATTTCCAGGTTTGAAATTCTTCAGTTAGTCAGGAGCGGTTAGACTAGCTGGTAGCAGTTTTGAGAAGCTGCTGTTATCTGTTCTGAGGAGAACAGAAAAGGCTGTGTTTTGATACTGCAGAAAGACAGTTAGGTTTAGGAAGCCTATAAGAACCGCTGTTTGTAGGTTGGGCTGGAAAGCTAACCTAGAAGATAGATAAAAAGCCTATTGTGGCAGAGTATCTATAATATTGTTGAGTCAGTGTTTGGAGAAATACAGTCAAACATTGTATTTAGAAACTTAGTAACCTTAAGATCTGAGCCTCTTAAGAAGATATTGTAACCACCACCTAAGACTTGAACTCTGAAACCTCCACGCTTAGAACATTGTTTGAATAAACTGAACAACCTGAACAACTTCAAGGCAGGATTAGACAGATTCATGGATACTGAAAAGGACATTCAAGTGCCACCTCGGAGTTGGTTGAGGTAGGCAGGATGTCCCTGGGTACTGGTTGTGGGGGGTCGGGAGCAGGTTAGGGTTTTGCCCTCCCTTCTGCTCGAGATCCCCATGTACAACTGGGGGCCACTGTGTGATACAGAATGCTGGACTAGATGGGCTAAGGTCCGATTCAGCTCTTCTTATGTTCTTATGTTTAACTTTACAGTTATTTAACAAAAATATCTCTCCTCGTTGTTCCTTCACACACAAGCCTCGAAAACAAAGTCTTCTTAGTGGGTAGCCAAGTAAAGTAAAAGGTGGCAGCTAACCTGTATCTGTATACCTTTATAAAGCGGAATGTTTGTATGTATGTGTGCGGAGGGCGGGAGGGCGGAGGGCGGATATGTGGCAGCCACTTTCACAGGCCACAGCAACCAGCGGGTGATGGACCTGCACCAAACTTGGTACACATAATAACCCCTAACCCCTTTTACGTCCTGGTGCGGTTCGGGGACATGATCCACGGATTATGGGATTTGTAGTACTTTCAAACACTTTGGTTCCCACAGACCACTGAGGCCACCAAAAAGGACCAATACAGACCACACTTGGCACACAGAGCCCCAGTGACCCACTCTACATACTACTGAAGTTTGGAGGGAGCCAGAACATGGATGATGGGACTTGCAGTACCTTCCCTCACTTTCCAAGACTGCTACAAACCTAATCCTATGACTGATCAACACGAAACCTGCCACACAGAGCCCTCATGACCCACTCTACATCCTGGTGCAGATCGGAGAAGGGTGGACCATGGATGATGGGACTTGAAGTACCTCTACTCTTTTCCCAAGTCCGCTGCGACCCTCATCCAATTACTGATCCAGACCACACTTGGCACACATAACCCCCATGACTGCCTTCACGTCCTGGTGAGGTTCGGGGGAGGACTGACAATGCATGATGGGATTTGTAGTACTTTCACACCCCTCTGTTCCCACAGACAACTGCGGCCCCCAACAAACACCGAGAAAGACCACACTTGGCACACAGAGCCCCAGTGACCCACTCTACATCCTACTGAACTTTGGAGGGGGGCAGAACATGGATGATGGGACTTGCAGTACCTTCCCTCACTTTCCAAGCCTGCTACAAACCTAATCCAATGACTGATCAACACCAAACCTGGCACACAGAGCCCTCATGACCCACTCTACATCCTGGTGCTGTTTTGTGTGAGACGGACCACGGATGATGGGACTTGAAGTACCTTCACTCACTTCCTAAAACAATGCAACCCTCATCCATTCACCAATACAGACCAAACTTAGCACACAGAGCCCCCATGACCCAATCTACATCCTACTTCACTTTGGGGAGGTGGACCAGAGATGATGGGACTTCCACTACCTTCAGTAATTTCATGATACCACTGCAACTCCCAATAATGATGGATCAAGACCAAACTTGGCACACAGAGCCCCCATGACCCACTCTACATCCTGCTGCACTTCTCAAATGACCCGGGCACCGCCGGGTCCCCAAGCTAGTCTATTATATAAATGGGTTCACCTCATGTGATGTATACCTCAAACAAAGAAACCATACAACGCAGAAAAACAATACTTGCCAACAGAAATAGGCCTCAAGCAAGGTACGTTTGTAGTAAAGAAACTCCCCCCCCAAAACCTAAAAGGCCCCCAAAACAACGAGCAAAAATAAAACTACATTTCCCAGTATCCTCTGGGGCAGCCAATGACTCACCCAGCTTCTACATTCTGAACAACATGATTGGCTGCCAATAAGGGCGGATTTGCATAACTGCTGTAACCATAGCAACGCTGGCAAGAGCCATCCAAGGCTAGGATAGAATGCTGAGAGATTTCAGTTGGTGTTTGAGGGTTAAACTGCAAAAACCAAACTCTGAGGGAGCAATTCTCCAGCAAATTCCTACCCACACAACACAACACAACTTCCAATCACAACCCATCCCACCAACCTTACGGGACCCCGTACACACAACACCTACAAACACCACAAACAAAAAACATTCCTTCCTTCCACACAGACAGAAACTGACCCAAAAAGACAAGCCATGCCTTATAAAAATAACAGCATTGGACGACACACTGACAACGCTACATACAACAAACAAAAAAGGGCAGAACAAACGCCAGAACAGAAACACACTGCGCACCAGAGACACAGACAACAGGTCAGTGCACGACGCACAGCTGAGAACCAAATGCAAAGAACTGCACGACAAGAAGAAGCGCGCAGCCAGGAACAACAAAGACGCAGAAATGCAACACAACAGCAGCGCGCAAGGAGCGCAGAAACACGACGTCGCAACACAGAAAACAAACTTCAAAAACACCACAACCAATTCCACCGCCTAGCCTTCAGATACAACGCTGCAGAAGACTACAGCATGGTGCCAGAGGCCGACATTGGCACCCTAACGCACATCTGCACACACTGCAAAGCCCTGAAATCCCCAGCAGAAACACCGGGAATGTGCTGCCTAGCCGGCAAAGTCTCTCTACCACCACTTGCCACTCCTCCACAACCACTACAGACTTTGCTGAGTGGACACACTCCAGAATCAAAACACTTCCTCCGCTATAGAAGACAATACAACTCATGCTTCCAGATGACATCATTTGGAGCACACATAGAAAGTGCGCAATTCATGCCTACATGACCCCACCAAGACCGTAAGTCACATCATTTCCAACCCTTACATCTCGCATCTCCTAAATTGGGCACAGCAACGCGTGCCGGGTACAGCTAGTAGAAATATAAAGAGAATCCTCACATATTTTGTTGGCAGCAAGTTTGAAAAGAACAAGATCCTTTACATTATTTGGCGGAAAGCGTCCTTTACACAGGGTAACTGCTACCAGACATATTTCTAACCTTCACTATAGTTAAGTAACAATTTGTCCTCCTTTTCCTTCTTCCCTGCCTCTTCTGACAGTTGCTTCACCTGTTCCAAGCTACCCGTTTTGTTGCATCCAAGTGGTCAAAAGTATCTTAGCTCCTCGCTTGGCCAGCTTGACTTTCCCCTCTGGGTCCTCTCCTCCAATCCTTGAAATGCTGGCTCTTGCTCTATGAATGCTCCGCTTGGCTAGCCACTATCTCTTATCCCAATGGAATTCTTGACATTGACAACAAGACAGGGATGAGGAAGCCGTGTCAACGAGGAGGAGGTGAAGCAGCCATGAACATGTAAAAAAAACAAAACAACAGAATTTCACGGCTGGACAGAATTTTCAGCCGTGAAACAGAGGATGCTTCAAGGTGAAAGAGGGCATAGGGTAACTCTATATTAGTATTATCTGTTCCTGGTGTGCTCCCTTTTGGTGTTCAACCTCTCTAAATCCTTACATTTACATCTGTGATACCCCTAACAGGTTATACCAAAAGTGATATTGCTCATATAGGTAGAAGTAAAGGTTTCCCCTTGACATTAAGTCTAGTCGTGTCCGATTCTGGGGGGTGGAGCTCATCTCCATTTCTGAGCCAAAGAGCCAGTGTTCTCTATAGACACCTATGGACAAATCCAGAGCGGTGCCTATTGATCTACCCACACTTGCATGTTTTCGAATTGCTAGGCTGACCGAAGCTGGGCTAACAGCGGGAGGTCACCCCACTCCCTGGATTCAAACCGCCGACCTTTCAGTCAGCAAGTTCAGCAGCTCAGCGGTTTAACCTGCTGCACCACCCGGAGCTCATATATGGTCTACAAAATTATCAGTGAATTGTGCTGAGCTCTAGAATTTCATACCAATTTCTGTTTGGGTGGCTGAGGCCTCAGCTCCATTGCCATACAATGGAGTTCCTTAATGGACTTTACCTGCATTGCGCTGTATTATTTATTTATTTATTTATTTATTTTGCTTCTAGACCGCCTCTCTCAGCCCGAAGGCGACTCGAGGCGGTGTACAACAGCAAAAACTGCTTAAGACAAACATATCAACAATTATCAATACAATACAATTCCAACATATACAAATTAGCATTCAACGTTAAAAACACAATATCAACGTCTCATTAATTAAATCGGCTTCCTATTGCATCGTCGTTGTTCCTTACATCTCAATTTGACAATCATACTACAACTGCAAATGCCGGTCAAACAGCCAGGTCTTAACCCTCCTGCGAAATGTCAGGAGGAGGGGCCGATCTGGCGTCATTAGGAAGGGCGTTCCAAAGCCGAGGAGCCACCACTGAAAAGGCCCTGTCTCTCGTCCCCACCAATCGCGCCTGCGAAGCAGGAGGGACCAAGAGCAGGGTATGTCCGGATGATCTTAAGCATCTTGAAGGTTCAGAGGAAGGGATGCATTCGGACATGTAAGTTGGACCAGAACCGTTAAGGGCTTTAAAGGCCAAAGCCAGCACTTTGAATTGTGCCCGGTAGCAAACAGGTAGTCAGTGGAGCTGGCGCAACAGAGGTGTTGTGCGCTCCCTGAGTGCCGCTCCTGTTATCACCCTGGCTACTGTCCGTTGAACCAGTTGAAGCTTCCGAGCAGTCTTCAAAGGCGCGAGAGGGCGTTGCAGTAATCTATACGGGATGTAACTAGAGCCAAGTCAGACTTCCCAAGGTGCAGGCGCAGTTGGCGCACAAGTTTTAGCTGTGCGAATGCTCCCTGGTCACCGCCCGAAACCTGGGGTTCCAGGCTCAGCGATGAGTCCAGGATCACACCCAGACTGCGAACCTGCGTCTTCAGGGGGAGTGTAACCCCGTCCAACACAAATAGTATTATGTAACAAATAGTGACACTTTTCCTTTCTAGGGGTTCAATGAACACTAACTATGTTTCATGTTCATGGAACATAGATTCACTTTGTATAGAGACTTGGGTTCCATCTCCAAGATATCTCATTATGTACATGAAAGTGCAAAAGCTTGGTTGCGGTTAAACATTTAAAAAAACCAAGATTGTCATACCCAGACTGATTGATAATTGGCAAATAGAGGGGGAACGTGGAGGCAGTGACAGGCTTTGTATTTCTAGGTGCAAAGAATACTGCAGACACAGACTTCTTGGGAGGAGAGCAATGACCAATCTTGATAAAATAGTGAAGAGTAGAAACATCACACTGGCAATGAAGATCCACATAGTTAAAATAATGGCATTCCCTGGACAAAAAGGAAAGCAGAGCGAAGGAAGAGAGACACTTTTGAACTGTGGTGTTGGAGGAAAGTTCTGAGAGTGCCTTGGACCTAGGCCCGGATCAGGCCTTTTTGCCGCCCAAGGCCGAAGGGTCTGCCTCCGCCCCTCCCCTGGCTCCGCCCCTCTCCTCCCCCGGCTCTGCCCCTCCCCGCCCCCGGCTCCGCCCCTCCCCCGCCTCCTCGCGGATTGAAGGAAGGAGGGCGGGGCGAGGAGAAATAGGTGCCCTCCTCCCGCGCATCCTGCGCCCACCCCTTTTTGGCGAGGTTGGTGCGACGCAAGGGAGGAGGGGCGGTGGCGCGGCTTCTCCCTGCCTGGCGACGGCAAGCCAGGGTGGAGGCAGAGAGGAGTCCGCTGCCGCCCCTCCTCCCTTGCGTGGTGTGATGACGCAAGGGAGGAGGGGCGGTGGCGCGGCTTCTCTCCGCCTCCCTGGCTTGGCGTCGCCAGGCAGGGAGGAGGTGGAGAGAATTCGCGCTGCTGCCCCTCCTCTCTTGCGCCGTCACACCCTTTTCAGGCCGGCTTTAGGAGGGGGGGTGGATCGGCTCTGCGCCGGCGAGGAGGGGCAGAGTCAGGGGCAGAGCCGATCCTCTCTCCCTCCTAAAGCAGAGCCGAGGGGAGCAGAGCAAAGGGAGGGGGCGGCTGCGCATGCGCCCTTTAAATTTTTTCCCCCGATTTTAAAAAAATTGGGTTTTAAATAGGGGGGTCCGGATCTGCTGCCCCCCCCAAAGTGCCGCCTGAGGCCATGGCCTATGAGGTCCTTTGGCCACATCATGAGAAGACAGGAAAGCTTGGAGAAGACAATGATGTTCGGGAAAATGGAAGGAAAAAGGAAGAGGGGCTGACCAAGGGCAAGATGGATGGATGTTATCCCTGAAGTGACTGGCTTGACCTTGAAGGAGACCCTGGGGGTGGCCACGGCCAACAGGGAGCTCTGGCGTGGGCTGGTCCATGAGGTCACAAAGAGTCGGAAGCTACTGAACGAATAAACAACAACATCGTATATTCAAATACAGACACACAAAAGGCCCCACAAATACGAAATCCAAAACACTTCTGGTCCCAAGCATTTCAGCTAAAGGATATCCCAATTCGTCAAAAATTAGGATACCCCTCCCAGACAAGTATACAACTCCTAGCAACTCCTTTTAATATTAAGGAACTATTTGCCAACTTGAAGGGAACTTTGCTTACCTCTGCAAAGTTCTGCCCAATACAGGAACGGTGTCCCAGGGAAAATGGAAAGTAGGCAAAGTATGGCCTTTAAACAAATCAAGATAGAAAGCAATCATTTAGATGACTTGGGTCAAAATCCAATCGCCTTGTTCCTAAAACAGACATGATGGATGTCCTGAAGAGGTTTGCCCTCCGTTCTCAATTTTTAAAAGACCAAACTGAGCTGTAAATATTGATAAGTGGCAATGCTTATATATGAAGAACTCCATATATAAATCTGTCCAGACGAAAGGCAATCCAAAACATAGGGAAGAGCTAGGAGTGTTTTCTTCCTCTCTCTTACCAAAGGTAGTAAAGATGTAGGATTTGCAAAATGTTGGCATTTACGGGAAACTCTTAACATGCAATGAAATGTCACAAAAAGGTCAGAAAAGCCAAACATTCATTCATTCATTCATTTATTTATTATTCCCATTTCTATACCGCCCTTCCCCGCAGGCTCGGGGCGGTTTACATAGCCTAAAAAGCACAATCATAATATGCAACAATAAAACACATTTAACACAAATTTAAAACAGATTTCTGACCCGCACCGGATATTAAACATGTTATCAGAGGTTAAAAGCCTGTCGGAAGAGCATTGTTTTGCAGGCCCTCCGAAAAGAGGATAATTCTCCGAGGGCCCGAACATCCTCCAGTAAGGCGTTCCAAAGGATCGGAGCCACCACCAAAAATGCTCTCTGCCTGGTGGAGGACAGGTGGAAAGTCCGCACAGAGGGTACTACAAGAAGATTTGGTTCTTTAGACTGTAGTGATATCTGGGGAACATATGGGGTGAGGCGGTCCCTCAAGTACACCGGCCCTAGACGATATAAGGCCTTGAAGGTCAGCACCAGCACTTTGAACGTAATCCGGTACTCCACTGGAAGCCAATGCAGTCACTGCAGGATGGGGGTGATATGACACCTGGCCGAGGCGCCGGCAAGCAGGTGAGCTGCAGCATTTGCACTAGCTTGAGTTTCGGGATCACAGACAGAGGAAGGCCAAAGTGCAGAGTGTTACAGTAGTCTAATCTCGAGATGACAGTAGCCTGGATCACCGTAGCTAGGTTGCTCCTGGATAGGTAGGGTGCCAGCCGTCTAGCCTAACGCAGGTGGAAAAATATGGATCTGCTGACAGCAGAGACCTGGGCCTCCATTGTCAGCAGTGGGTCCAACTGGACCCCCAGACTTTTTATCTAGGATGACAGGCAAAGTGCTTCGCCGTCCAGGGTAGACAGCCGGCACTTCCCCCACAACTGGGTGACCCAGACATAGGATCTCCGTCTTCGATGGATTCACCTTCAACCGGCTAGCCCATAGGCACAGATGGAAACTATCAGGTATGGAGTCCGGCCGACCCTCCATCCTCAGCACAAGCTGGGTGTTATCAGCGTACTGATGGCACTCCAGACCAAAACCACGCACCAACCGAGCCAGTGGCCGCATGTAGATGTTAAATAATAGAGGGGAGAGAATGTGAGGGACCCCACACGTAAGCGGGAGTCTCTCGGAGACCACACCTCCCCTCTCCACTCGTTGTCCCCGATTTTGGAGAAAGGAGGCCACCTATTTAAGGGCAGTCCCCCTCACCCCTGTCACGGCTACGGTGGAGCAATAATGCATGATCGACTGTATCAAAAGCTGCCATGAGGTCCAATAACATGAGCAGTGCTGATCCACCTTGGTCCAGTTAGCAACGAAGCTGGTCTGTGATGGAGAGAAGGACCGTCTCCATCCTGTACCCAATACGGAAACCGGACTGGAAGGGATCTAATCCGGCTGTCTCATCTAAGAACTGCTGCAACTGGCCCACTGCCGCCCTCTCAATCACTACATATAAAAGACAACTGAACACTTTCTGTAAATATCCAAACTGAATCATTTACAAACCTCATAGTATATCACAATAATGTCTGATATTTCCCCTTGAGCCTCCCAAGATTTTAGAATTAGTAGTAAACTAGCTGTACCCGGCACGCGTTGCTGTGCCCTATTTAGGAGATGCGAGAAAGTCTGAGTATGTGGGGTTGGAATTGATGTTACTTATGTTCTTTGTGGGGTCATGGCTGTGTCGTTGTGGGTTGTTCTGGTGGGTGGGATGTTGAAGTCCTATGGAGTTGTCGGTGTGTGGTGTTCCTGGCGTTCTGCAGAGCTTGTGGATATACAATGTTTTTTGTCTTTCTGTCTGCTGTGTTGATGTAGAGGTTCTGTGGTTTCCCAACTCTGGAGCACGCTACGTAGAGTTGTCCGTGGGAGAAGCATTCTGTGTCAAGGTCTATGCCACAGATGTGTAGTGTTTGTCCTTGTGCCTTGGTTATGGTGATGGCAAAAAGCTAGTGTAGTGCAGTGTCTTTCTGTTCTGGCGTTTGTTCTGCCCTTTTTTTGTGTGATGTATGTAGCGTTGCGAGTGTGTCCGATCGATGCTGTTCTTTTAGGAGGCATGGCTTGTCTTTTGGGTCAGCTTATGCCTGTGTGGAAGGAAGGAATGGCATACAAATGGGTTGAGCAGTAGACGCAAGGTTGTATTATGTGCGTATTGGTGTTGTGTGTAGGTATTACTTTTGTGTTATTCTGGGGTATGTGTTTGTCAGTGGTGCCTGTGTCCCTGGTGCCCTATTTGTCTCTCTCCTAGATCTTGGCCGTGGCAGTTTAACCCTCAACTGAAATCACTCAGCATTCTAAGTGGCTTTGCCCACCGTTACTATGGTAACTGATGTTGGCCAATGGGTTTCTCTGGCTGCCGCAGAGGATGCTGGGAAATGTAGTTTTATTTTTACTCGTTGTTTTGGGGGCCTTTTAGGTTTTGGGGGGAAAGTTTCTTTGCTACAAACGTACCTTGCTTGAGGCCTATTTCTGTTGGCAAGTTTTGTGTTTCTGCGTTGTAAGGTTTCTCTGTTTGATGTGGTCTTCACATGATGGCTCTTCCTTTATATATATAGATGTCAGCATGGATAAAGTTTCAGGCATTCACCAGGAAATATTTTTGGTTGTTGGTATATGATTTTGAGTCAGTTCTGACTTCACGGCAACCCTTCCAGAGGATTGGCTTTGCAAGAGTTCTTCAGAGGAGGTTTGCCATTGCCTTCCTCTTGGCCTGAGAGAGGGTGACTTGCCCAAGGTCACCCAGAGAGTTGCCAAGGAAGGGTAGGATTTGATCCTTGTCTTCCAGATTCCTAGTTCAATCATCAAACCACTATAGAAATGTTGTTCAAACAATAGAACCATAGTTTTTGCCGAATATTTACTTTGGTTGGTCTTTCCTAAATCGGTCAGGGTCGAAGACGAGAGGATCTTGGAAAAACCTGTCCAAGCGTCCCATGATATACATGCAGAACTGCCAAGAGAAGAGATAATATTATGCTTCTAGCATTATGCAAAGTGCCTTTGAGATGGAGAGAAAACCCTATAGTGTATACGCTTTCATCAGCCTCTGAAGATGACCACTAAAGGTGCATCTATTCTGGTGAATTAATGCAGTTCGACACCGCTTCAACTGACATGGCTCATTGTTATGGACTTATGGGATTTGTAGTTATGCAACGTCTTTAGCCTTCTCTCCCAAAGTGTGTCTTAGCAATCTACATCTCCCATGAGTTCACCACATGATGGCACGGCACTTAAAGTGGTGCTAAACTGCATTAATTCTACAGTGTAGACACCTAAGGGTATGAAAATTAATGCTTTGTCAAGAACTCCACCTACACCTCCATATAATACAGTTTGAAACTGAATTATAAAGTCACTGCAGTCTATGCAGTTATACAGTCTATGTCAGGCCTGGGCAAACTTCGGCCCTCCAGGCATTTTGGACTCCAACTCCCACAATTGGGAGTTGGAGTCCAAAACACCTGGAGGGCCGAAGTTTGCCCAGGCCTGGTCTATGTAGACTCATAAAATGCAATTTAACTATACTGAGCCGCAGTACTGTATATGAATCTTCACTGGCCGTATAATGCAGTTTCAATACAGGTAATTGCAGTGGCTGTCATCGTTTTAAATAGATTTTGATATCCTCCTCCATGCATGCTTGAGCCAATCATTCCCAATTGAATTACAAAAAAATATTTTCAATACATCTGAATAAAAAGTATAATTATTCAAATCAAAAATAAATATAAAAGAATTTACTCAGTATGTAGGAGAAATACTCGCTTCACAGAATTCAAGAGAAGGCATGCCATATTCCCAATGGTCACGCAGCTTCTTTCTGTGCATTGGCCAAATTCTAGAAATTAACAGGAAAGTAGCAAGGGAAAAGGTCTAGTTTACTTAAGGCGGATGATCTAATATCAATACTGGCAATGCCCAAGTTACAAACAAGATATGTTCTGTAGATTTGTTCTTAACTTGAATTTGAGCTCTCTCTCTCTCTCTCTCTCTCTCTCTCTCTCTCTCTCTCTCTCTTTCTCTGTATGTATATGCGCAGCACCCCCTGGTGGCGCAATGGATTCCACCGCTGAGCTGCTGAACTTGCTGACCGAAAGGTTGGCATTTCAAATCCAGGGAGTGGGGTGAGCTCCTGCTGTTAGGCCCAGCTTCTGCAAACCTAGCAGTTCGAACACATGCAAATATGAGTAGATCAATAGGTACTGCTTCGATGGGACGATAACGGCACTCCATGCAGTCATGCTGGCCACATGATCTTGGAGGTGTCTACGGACAATGCCAGCTCTTCAGCTTAGACATGGAAATGAGCACCACCCCCCAGAGTTGGATACAACTAGACTTAATGTCAAGGGAAACCTTTGTCTTTTAATGAATGCTATGGATAGCATAATGGAGGTTTAAAACCTTTGTGAAATATTTCACCTCACTTTCTGTCCTGTGTGCGGTGAAGCTACGTTCAAATCAACCGGCTGGACAGGGTGGACCCTCTCTTAAAGATCCCACCGCTGCCGCCAATATGTGACCACTCCACTTCTTGACCGGCCTCAGACTGGACAATCTTTCTATGTCCACACTGCTGACCTCAATCAAGGAAACCTCCGAAGTTACCTCAGCAACTTCACGTTTATTGGCAGGGTACTGTCTCACCCCTTCACCATTTAACTGACTGGAGTTTTAAAACTTCTCAGTGACCACTTGACCACGCTGCCACCATTTATCCGGCTGACCACTGACTTTGAGGGCCACCACCAATAAAAGAATCAGGAGAGGTGTTTTCCTTTTAAGATGCAAACAATTTATTTTGACACAAATGGGTACAATCTTGGTTGGTTTCAAACTTCCTTAGAGCACAACTTTTTCTGTTACATAACACAATGGGGACCTATTATAGGGTTTCCACTAAACCTCTATAAACCCCTGCAACTTTAACTAGGGTCTCTATACCCTTTAACTGGACTGCTCACTAGCAGACCTTAGACACACACTAACACTGGACCGTTCTCTTTCAGTCCTTAGGACACTCTAAGCTAGAACATAACTCCTCCCCTCTCATTTGGCAGTTGGCTTCCCGCTCTTTTCCAACTGTAGAATTCAAACCTGAACATTCTACTAGCCTCTAGCCCTGGTTGCCATGGCGACAGCTCTTCTAAGCTTCTGCCATGCCTCCCTTCTGTTTCACCCACAGAAACAAACCATAGAACATTCAAAACAACAT
>JARBWK010000002.1:2092270-2132014 GCA_030556195.1 Anolis apletophallus
GTTACTGCCTGATCTATAGGGTGCAGTCCCACATCATCGATTACTGGGATTATCAATAAATGCCACTGGGATACTGAGATTGCCGGTTCCCAGCCCAGCCATGCTTGGCCCCTGCAGCTGATCGGCCCTGAACCACAGGAGCGACATGTGGCCCGGTTACATCCATTTGCAGCCTCTATACTGCTTTAATCGAGTTGCGACACAGCCTCTTATTATTTATTATTTACTTGATACGCCTGCCTATTCCTTTATTTGGAACTCTTGTTTACATTGCTGGGCCCGCTCCGTACTCTCGCGAGACCACGACACTGCGGTCTCGCCACCCGGGCGAACGCCCGGCTCGCCGCGATATCGCGAGACCTTCGAGGGAGCCACCCGGGAGCTCTACACTGCGAGTTCTACATCGCGAGACTTCCTCCACGCACCGCCAGGGCCCCTGGGAACTGTAGGCCGCGGTTGCGTCATCAATCCACCGCCAGGACTCCACAGGAAGTGACCGGATTTACGTCATTTCCGCCTACCGCTAACTCTTCTGGGAATTGTAGTTGATTACTTACCTTGCGGGTTCCCCTTGCTGTATCTTATCCATTTGACTACATAATATTGGGCTGTACACTGCTGGCCATAGTATCATACTCTAGTTTGGGGCAGATATTTCCCCACGCTGCTCATTGGGTTTCTTTATTGCCATTTATATAGCGCTGCTGGTCCACAGCACCACCGTGTGTTTATTTAATTGCACCCAGGTACAGTGTTTTCCCTCTTGGTTGCTTTACCTTGTGTTTATCCTCATTACTCGTAGGAGATACCTGTTTTCTTCAGTGGGACTGGCTGCGGCCACCTGGGACCGGCTGGGGCTGGCTGGGGCTGGCTGGGACCAGCTGGGACCGGCTAAGGCTGGCTGGGACCAGCTGGGGTTGGCTGGGGCTGACTGGGGCTGGCTGGGACTGGCTTGGACCGGCTGGGGCCAGCTGGGGCCAGCTGGGCCTGGCTGGGGCCGGCTAGGATTGGCTGGGTCCAGCGAGGGCTGGCTGGGGCCAGCTGGGACTGGCTGGGGCTGCCTGGGACCAGCTGGGACCGGCTGGGGCCGGCTGGGACTGGCTGGGACCAGCTGGGACCGGCTGGGGCTGGCTGGTGCCGGCTGGTGCTGGCTAGGACTGGCTGGGACTGGCTGGGGCTGGCTGGGGCCAGCTGGGACTGGCTGGGGCTGGCTGGGGCCAGCTGGGACTGGCTGGGGCTGGCTGGGACTGCTGGCACTGGCCGGTGCTGGCTGGGGCCGGCTAGGACTGGCTGCGGCCGCCTGGGAGTGGCTGGGGCTGGCGGGGACCAGCTGGGGCCGGCTGGGACTGGCTGGGGCTGGCGGGGACTGGCTGGGGCTGGCTGGGGCTGGCTGGGGCCGGCTGGGGCCGGCTGGGGCTGGCTGGAACTGGCTGGGACCGGCTGGGGCCGGCTGGGGCTGGCTGGGACTGGCTGGGGCTGGCTGGGACTGGTTGGGGCTGGCTGGGACCGGCTGGGGCCGTCCGGGACTGGCTGGGAACGGCTGGGGCCAGCTCGGGCCGCCTGGGACTGGCTGGCACCGGCTGGGGCTGGCTGGGACTGGCTGAGACCGGCCTGATTGTTAATTTATCCAAAATTGATTTTCCTCCGCATGTCAATAAAATCTTGAACAAAGGACCTTCTTTTGTGGTTACTCCGACATGCAGAGACATTGACATACGTAAGGATCTAGCAACGTTGTTTAGGACCATCCGTCTTAAGGAATTTTATGCGAATAGTGACAGTGACCCCAACACACCATCTACTGAGATTACACCCACGGTTATACGACCTAAGAGTCGCTTTGTCCCAAATATACCCTCACACAACATCAAGACGTTTGAAAACATGGTACTTAAGGAGATTACATCTCTTGACCATAGGGAAGACCACTCCCATCCCAATTTATCGAAAGAAGACATACAGATCCTCAGAGATTTGGGAGACCACCCTGAGGTCATTTTTAAGAGGGCGGACAAAGGGGGAGCCTTGGTCATACTAAACAGGGATGACTACAGACAAGAGGCCCTTAGACAACTTAATGACATTAAATTCTACAAGAAACTTGCGACTGATCCCACCAATAGATATTCCAAAATTATTACAGATATTATCCATCATGGAGAGATTATGGGATATATTTCACCTAAGACGACCCAATTTCTCATTAACGAATTTCCGAGAGTCCCGATATTTTACCATCTCCCTAAAATTCACAAGGGGATAACCCCGCCCCCAGGCCGTCCCATTGTCTCGGGCTGCGGTGGCATATTGGAACCTTTGGCCCAATTTCTGGATGACATTCTCCAGCCTTTTGTTAAGTTATCCCCCTCATACATAAAGGATACCAGGGATTTGATTAATAAAATCGAGAACCGCATTATCACTGATGACACATACCTGGTCTCTTCCGATATTTCGGCCTTATATACCAACATTCCCACAGATGAGGCCAGAAGAGTTATTCATGATGTTCTTGACTCTCGACCACGACCACAATCCCCACCCACTGGATTCCTTCTCGACATTCTAGATTGTGTCATGGAATACAATTACTTTCGATTTGAAGATGATTTTTTTCTCCAGACCTCTGGTGTGGCAATGGGGTCCCCTCTTGCCCCCACCATTGCCAACTTATACATGGCATCCCTCGAATATGCCCATATATCTGACCGTGACCTCTTCTCCCGGAATTTTTCCTTCTGGGGGAGGTATATCGATGATATTTTTTTCTTAATGAGGGGGAATATACCGACTGATACATGTGACACATGGCTCGATGCCTGGCATCCGAACATCACTTTCAACACGGTATACAACAAGGATGAAGTCCATTTTTTGGACCTCACCATCTACAAACATAATGGCAGATTATCGGTCAGAAATTATACAAATCCTACCAACAAAAATTCGGTATTGCACTATCAAAGTTTTCATCCCTTCCCCTCAAAAATAACCTCCCCTTTTCTCAACTGCTCAGAATCAAAAGAAATTCCACGACCCCTGAACATTATGAGACAGACTCTAGAATTATGATGGATAACTTCATGGGGAGAGGATACCCGGCTCACATTGTACACAAGGCCAAAACTAGAGTAGACCAGAGATGCAGACATAGTACCCTACAACCCACAGTGAGGACCAAACCTAGTAGAACTATTTGGCCACTCACATTATCTAAGCACTCGCATGACATACTTCACACTGTAAGAAAATATTGGCCCCTAATATCAGACATACCAGGACTGCAACATACACCCATGCCCGCCTACAAACGGACAACGAACATTGGGGATTTATTGATACACACGGACTTTAAACGTAGAAACCCCCAGAGTATATTATCACCAGGAATGAGGAAATGCGGCAACTGCAGTACCTGCAAACTTGTTAATACTTCCAATGAACTTTATGTTCCCCATAAATCCAGGACGTTCAAGGTTAGGGATGCCATTACATGCAATACAGTGGGGTGCGTATACTGTATAATATGTTCGTGCCAGAAAGTGTACATAGGCCAGAGCTCACGCACACTTAAAATCAGAATAGGGGAGCATCGCAGTAGGATCAGATTGGGTTCTGAGAATTCTGCCCTATACTGCCACTTTAAAAACATCCATCATTCAAGAGAGGAATTCCAATTCATGGCCCTGGAAAAGGTTAGGGCCCATCCCCATGGCAACATCAGACAACAATTATTGAGGAGAGAAAATGCCTGGATCAGCATGGTTTCCAGTGAGTTGCCAGTAGGCCTTAATGAGCCTTTAAGTATAGCCAATCTACTTATCTGATTTCACATACTTTAGGACTTGCTAATTAGTGTTCAGGGTGGCTATATTTCCTCCCTCCTGAGGCCACTCTTGACCGGATTGCGGTCTGATCTTTCTTTGATGATATGGATTACATTGCATAGGTATGTAGGACTTCCACCCATTGGTACTTCCACCTTTGATTTTGGACCTGTGTATTCTGAATGGTGATTACTATATATATATGCATATATTATTACTTTACAGACATATACCTGTCTTGAAGCCACAGTTCAATCTGTGATGACCTCTCTCGCCCTGAGGAAGGACCCTTGAGGTCCGAAACGGGACAAGCGCTAACCCCGTTGGCGTTCTTGCTTCCCTCTGCCTGTTTGCCCAGTCTCAGCCCCTTTGGGACGCCGCACTGTGGCTAGCCTAGTTGCTCCTTATTCATAGGCACTGTGCCTTTAAATCACATCGTTTGGAGCACCAGGAGCTACCAGCGCTTCCTGGAGGCTTGCGGCAGCGGCTTACCTACACTGGCCTTTGGACTTGTCATTCCGTGAACGGGGAGATCTTCCCACCTAGAGGCTGGGGTTACCCGATCCTATCGAACAGGGTCATTATCTGTTTATGATTTTGAAGCAGAAACGGGAGTTATGGAACTCCAAGTACCAAGTTAATCTTACCAAAGCTGCCCGAACGTGCGGATACTAGGATGAGGGAAAACACGTGACAACTGTGAAGTAGGGTGAAAAGCAAAAGAGTTTATTAATCTCTCACCAGCTGATGGGTATTCGCCAGCAGAACACAGCTGCCGATAGGGGCAAAAGACCCCGTCACATTTCATACAAAGACATTTATACTCCTAATGGAGTCCATCCAGTTAAACCCACCCCTTCTTCATGGTTAAAACAATCATAATTGGCTGGTGATTACTGTTGTTACATGGCATCTCATTAATCCAATAAACACTGCATAAATCATTTACATCATTTCTCTGTCATCACTAAATATGAGAACAATAGCCATCTATAAGGTATTCCTTTCTCACAGTGCAAGCTATCAATGTTGAGCCTCTCTGTACTTTACTTGCAACATTAGTTCCGGGCTTCCTGCCAGCAGAGAAGGTAGGACTTTTGCCATGCGCAATGGTGTTTTCCATTCACATTAAGAATCCCATTAACTTTCATAGCTCAAACTGCACTGTATTCCCACTCATCTAGCATAATGGCTTAAATTGGCACAGAGTGGATTAAAATGAATTTAATCAGGGTATTAGTCTTCCATAGCATGTGCCTTACTGATTATTGGCACCAAAACCCTCTTTTTCAGAGTTGACGCACAGGTAGCATCACTTTCTGACTGTACTTTTTATGCTCGGAAAAGTACCAAACCTGCTTCATTTTGGATGGGCATGTGAGCCAGCATATCAACGCCACTATACTATTCTTCCTCCTGTCTCTATCCGGGTACGCTGTCGCTACCCACTGACGTCACGTATTTCGACGCCACTGGTTCTTGACGTGAGGACCCTCCAACCTACTGGAACGCCGCCAGGCCGGCTGGGGAGGCAGCGCACACGGTCTACTCACGGTCCACTCACTGTGAACACTCATCCCTGATAGGACAGCCCCCGGATTTCTCCTGCGTTATTTCCCATACTCTTGGGTGATGTACCTTATACATGATAGTACATGACTTATATATGGCTATACAGCACACAGGAGATTTGCTCACGTGGCTCATTTCATTATTTGCTCACCATTGTGTGTATTATTATTGTATGCTATGCTTCCCCCACCCCTGTCTCTCCCCCCTTTCCCTTATGACTGATGTATTGATGTATCATTGAGGCATTGCCTGTTATCGTTGACACTTGAGATTGACTCATTCATGTGTTTCATATTATTGACATTGCTGAGATTTGAGATTGTACTCTGTATACTGATCCTTGTATGTATGGTAGATTTCATTAACTATTGAGATTGAATCTTCCATTTACAGTGTATTGTTTGACATTACTGAGATTTGAGATTGTACTCATTATACTGACTCATATGTGTTTGCTAGTACTTTGCTGCACTGGGTTTACACTCAGTTTCTCTGCTATTACAGTATCTGTTTTGCATATACTGCCTGTTCGATTTTGATTGATTCCACTCCATCCTAGATTCAGTGTGTTTTTCGTGGGAACAGCTGAGGCCAGCTGGGGCCGCCTGGGACTGGCTGGGACCGGCTGTGGCCGCCTGGTGCCGGCTGGGGCCGGCTGGGGCCGGCTGGGACTAGGCGGGACCGGCTGGGACCGGCTGGTACTGGCTGGGGCTGGGTGGGGCTGGCTGGGGCTGGCTGGGGCCGGCTGGGGCTGGCTGGGACCGGCTGGGGCAGGCTGGGGGACCAGCTGGAGCCAGCTGGGGCCGCCTGGGACTGGCTGGGACCGGCTGGGGCTGGCTGGGGCCGGCTGGGACCGGCTGGGGCCGGCTGGGGCCGGCTGGGGCTGGCTGGGACTGGCTGAGGCCAGCTGGGGCCGGCTGGGACCGGCTGGGGCCGGCTGGGACCGGCTGGTGCCAGCTGGGGCCGGCTGGGGCCAGCTGGGACTGGCTGGGGCCAGCTGGGACTGGCTGGGACTGGCTGGGATTGGCTGGGGCCGGCTAGGATTGGCTGGGACCGGCGAGGGCTGGCTGGGGCCAGCTGGGATTGGGGGCTGGTTGGGCTGGGGGACTGGCTGGCTGGGGCCGGCTGGGGCCGGGGACTGGGACTGGCTGGGGCCAGCTGGGATGGGACCGACTGGGGCTGGCTGGGGCTGGCTGGGACTGGTTGGGGCTGGCTGGGACCGGCTGGGGCCATCCAGGACTGGCTGGCTGGGACTGGCTGGGACTGGGGCTGGGACCCGCTGTGGCCGCCTGGGAACCGGCTGGGACCGGCTGGTGCCAGCTGGCTGACCTGGGGCCGGCTGGGCTGGGGCCTGGGACCAGCTGGGGCTGGCTGGGGCTGCTGGGACTGGGACTGGCTGGGACCGGCTGGCTGGGGCTGGCTGGGACTGGCTGAGGGCCAGGGTGGGACCTGGCTGGGACCGGCTGGGGCCGGCTGGGTTTGGCTGGGGCTGGCTGGGGACCGGCTGGGACCGGCTGGGACAGCTGAGGCTGGGCCCGCCTGGGACAGCTGGGGGCTGGGGACTGGCTGGGGCCAGCCTGGGACTGGCTGGGACTGGGACCGGCTGGGACCGCTGGGACCGGCTGGGACTGGGACTGGCTGGGACTGGCTGGGACCGGGCTGGGACCAGCTGGGACCAGCTGGGTCTGGCTGGGACTGGGGCCAGCTGGGACCTGCTGGGGCTGCTGGGACCAGGTGGGACCAGCTGGGACCGGCTGGGGCTAGCTGGTGCCGGCTGGGGCTGGCTGGGACCGGCTGGGACCAGCTGGGGCTGGCTGGGGCTGGCTGGGGCTGGCTGGGACTGGCTGGGACCGGCTGGGGCCAGCTGGGGCCAGCTGGGACTGGCTGGGACCGGCTGGGACTGGCTGGGACCGGCTGGGACTGGCTGGGACTGGCTGGGGCCGGCTGGGACCGGGGACCGGCTGGGACCAGCTGGGGCTGGCTGGGGCTGGCTGGGGCCAGCTGGGGCTGGCTGGGGCTGGCTGGGACCAGCTGGGGCTGGCTGGGGCCAGCTGGGGCTGGCTGGGGCTGGGACCGGCTGGGTCTGGCTGGGGCCCGGGTGCAGCCACCTGGGGCTGGCTGGGACTGGCTGGGACTGGCTGCTGGGGGGCTGGCTGGGACCGGCTGGGGCCGTCCAGGACTGGCTGGGGCTGGCTGGGACTGGCTGAGACCGGCTGGGGCTGGCTGGGAACAGCTGAGGCCAGCTGGGGCCGCCTGGGACTGGCTGGCTGGGACCGGCTGGGGCCAGCTGGGAACCGCTGGACCTGGGACCAGCTGGTGCCAGCTGGGTCTGGCTGGGACTGGCTGGGGCCGGCTGGGACTGGCTGGGGCCGGCTGGGGCTGGCTGGGGCCGGCTGGGGCTGGCTGGGGCCAGCTGGGGCCGGCTGGAGCCAGCTCGGGTGGCTGGCCACCTGGGACTGGCTGGGGCCGGGTGGGGCCGGGTGGGACCGGCTGGGACTGGCTGGGGCCGGCTGGGACCGGCTGGGGCTAGCTGGGACCAGCTGGGGCTGGCTGGAGCCGGTTGGGACTGGCTGCGGCCGCCTGGGACCGGCTGGGACCGGCTGGGACTCGCTGGGACCGGCTGAGGCTGGCTGGGGCCGGCTGGGACTGGCTGGGGCTGGCTGGGCCAGGGTGGGACCGGCTGGGGCCGGCTGGGTGGGTTGGCTGGGACCTGCTGGGACCGGCTGGGACTGGCTGGGACCGGCTAGGACTGGCTGGGACTGGCTGGGACTGGCTGGGACTGGCTGGGGCCAGCTGGGGCTGGCTGGGGCTGGCTGGGGCCAAGTGTGGCTGCCTGGACTGGCTGGGAATGGCTGGTGCCGGCTGCTGCCGGCTGGGGCCAGCTGGGGCCGGCTGGGGCTGGCTGGGGCCAGCTGGGGCCGGCTGGGACTGGCTGGGACCGTCTGGGACTGGGACTGGCTGGTGCCGGCTGCTGCCAGCTGGGGACAGCTGGAGCTGGCTGGGGCTGGCTGGGACCAGCTGGGACCGGCTGGGTCTGGCTGGGACTGGCTGGGACCGGCTTGGACTGGCTGGGGCCGACTGGGGCTGGCTGGGGCCGCCTGGGACTGGCTGGGGCCGGCTGGGGCCGGCTGGGACTGGCTGGTGCCAGCTGGGTCTGGCTGGGTCTGGCTGGGGCCGGGTGCAGCCACCTGGACTGGCTGGGACTGGCTGGGACCTGCTGGGACCGGCTGGGACTGGCTGGGACCGGCTAGGACTGGCTGGGACTGGCTGGGACCGGCTGGGATCGGCTAGGACCGGCTGGGGCCAGCTGGTGCTGCCTGGGACTGGCTGGTGCCAGCTGGGGCTGGCATGGGGCTCCCTCCCATGCCTGGGGGAAGCTAAGGGAAGCAGCCGCTCGCAATCAGCGGCTTGACTCTACCGCTTCGCGCTCAGTTCATCCGAGGGCAATCGGCCCCCACCTTTTTTCGCATTAAGTTCCATAGACTCTAGCAGCAATAGCGAATCCAAATCCGGCAGCAAATCAACGATTTTGGACTATAGGGATCCTGAAGGGGGGAAAGGCACCCCAAACCTTCTGCCAACTGGGGAGGCAGGGGGCCCAACTACCAGAACTCATTTCTCTCTGCTTTCTGACCACTTCTTTCTTGGACGAACCCAAGGTCCCTTTGCCTGGCTGCAAACTGCCAGAGGGGACCAAAGGAACAACCAGGGACCATGGGGGGGGGGAGATGCCTTTGCCTCGATGGATCGCCTTCAGGAGGGTTCTGGGAAGGGATCTATGCGAGTAGGGGGCCTCAAACTCCTAACCCAGGTCGATGCCAGCTGGGACCTGAAGTTCACCCAAGGACACTGGTCATGGACTCTTCTTGCTGCCATTCTCACTGCTCTGAGCTCAGCCCCATGCGGGCTCACCCAGGATCCCCACCCTCAGACTCTCTCCCCTGTTCACAGACTTTATAGTTTCCCCAAGTACACTGACATCTTTTGCCTTTCTTCATGCTACATTTTCCCAGATTATTCCTGGACTGCTCTCCCCAGCTGATTCCAGCGAGAGCCTTGCTACATCTCATAGATCGTGGACCCACAGAGACTCCCCTTTCTGGGTAAGCCGTGTCCGATGTTTTCCGGAGGGGCTTTGCTCGGATCGCAGGGGGATTTACCGGAAACCCAGGTCTTTTGGGCTTTGAGAGAAGCAGTTCGCCAAGGACACTTCCCAGTTGAATATTCCCAGCCTTTTCCCTTCTTGCCACATGGACTGTGTGACTCTCTGCCACTCTACTGCACTCCAGAAGCCATTCTGCCCCTCACGGACTTTATAGTTTCCCAAGGACTGTGGAGGACTACAACTCCCAGGAAGAAAGCAGCATTGTGTTGCCTGTTTTTAAGATCATTCTCTGGTAGCAAGAACTCTATGGGAATGAATTGGGGATGATTGCTGGGGATCTCTGTATTGTCTTGTACTTTGTACCCCTCATGTGTTCCCTTTTTGTGTCAATGTAACTTCTAAGTTAATGCCCTCAGCAGAGCGTTCCAAGTATGAGCAGCACAATAATCCACTTTTCTACCCATTTTTACCTTGCACAGATAATAACCTTGGGGAAGGGACATTGGGTTTCTTCGTGGGGTGAGGCCCACTCTTTATGCCCAAGACTTCCCCGCATATGTCCCTATCATTCTCGGAGCTTGGCCAATGATAGGGAATATGTAATGGTCATGTAAACAGACTCAAAACACGGTTGCTTCATGAGAGCTTCGGACCCTCGCAGCCAGCCCCAATAGCTACCTTTCCGGACCATTTTAACTGAGCAACCATGCTCCCAAAACCCTGCCAGGACTCCATCAGCGGAGGGTTCCCCTGGTAAACAAATAATACATTTTCTGGCCATATGATGCTTTTTCACCAATATGGGAGGGAGGTCAGGTGTTCTGTGGAACATAGATTCCACCATTATGAGCCTGGATCCCCCCCGCTCATGTCCCCCCTTGGCCTCGGAGCTGGACCCCCAAGGGATCATGGGCTCTAGCAAACCCAAGTCACTCTACCACCCCATAGCTGGACCTGAGTGGGCTTCGGAACCCCGCTTGCCGGCTGCAATAAGTTATGCTTTGGCCATTTTTAACTAAGAAACCATGCTCCCCGCTAGACCGAAACTCCCAGACAAAGGAGTTTCGGCCAAGGACAAAAGACTCCCATTAAGGCACTCAGGACAAACAATAAACAGGAAGGTGAGTCTCCACATCGGGGGCCCTCCGGCCGCAAGGTATTTCAGCCACAAGTTACTTCCTCCACCCAGCCGTTTCTCCCTTTGTGTTCTTTCCCGCCCTGGGCAGCCGGCCAGGATAGGCTCGTTCAAATCTTGGCGCGCCTTCTCCTATTGGCCAAAGCGCGCCGGTCTCTTCCTGGCCCAGCTGACTTTGACAGCGCGGCCAATCAGCTGTGGCTACACGTGGGAGGGGAGGGCGCCCGATTCAAATGTAAATGACTGCTTTTCTATATATTGGACTGCTTTACCATTAAAAGACTATGTTTTTGCCTTTGGATTCCTGGCGTGGCATTGCATCCTATTCAGCTGAATTAGATTATTCTCTCGGTAGTGGCGTACTTCCGTCTGGGTGAGCATTGATCTGGGTTTCTTTGGGATTTGTAGTTCTGGGAAGATCATCCAGATTTGGGCCTCGATCCTCGCTTTTAGGGGTGGCCTGGGCTCTGTCCCCTTAAGGGAAGGCCCCCTAGTCGTATTTCGGCAACAAAAGCACATAATACATAGCATCTAATACATTCACAATTACATGGCACATTCAACAAATCCCCAGATCATTCAAAACATTCTGATGTTCCTGTACACTCAGTGGCTTTGTCAATACATCAGCCAAATTCAGATCTGTATTACAATATACCAAATCAATTTCACCATTTTTTACTGCATCTCTTACACAGCTGTACTTGATATCCACATGCTTGCTCCTTTGTTTCACTCTGGCCTGTGTTGCCATTGCAATGCATGATTGATTATCCTCATATATCACCGTAGGATTTTCAACAGGTATCTGTAAGTCCTTTAATAGTTGTTTAATTACACAGACTTCTGTGTATGCTAAACTAACTGCACCAAACTCAGCCTCACTGGAACTTAAAGTTACATAACCCTGCTTCTTTGACTTCCAGTCAATTAGTGCATTAGAAAATTTAACTACAATCCCTGTTGTTGATTTTCTATCTGTGCAATTGCCAAAATCACTGTCTGCATATACCTGCAAGGATAGTGAGTCATCTGGACTTAATTTCAAACAAAAATCTTGTGTTTGCTTTAAATATCTCACAACTCTCTTTAGTCCATTCCATGCAGCAATGGATCGGTTGGCTGAATACCTGCTTAGAAAATTCACAGCAAATGCAATGTCTGCTCTAGTGTAATTACATATGTGCAATAACTGACCAATGATGCTTTTGTATAATGCCTGCTCTTCAAATTTATCAGCATTTTCCACTTCATTTTGAAAACCTAATATCATGGGTGATTGAACCCCTTTACATTCTTCCATATTTAGCCTTTCCAAAATTTGCATTATCTTTCCTTTTTGGCTTAACACAAAACCTTGTTCAGTTCTCATAATCTGTACACCAAGAAAATATTGTATTGGACCAAGGTTTCTTAACACAAAATGTTTGCTTAATTCTTCTGCAAACTTGTCAACTTCTGCTTGACTCTCAGCCAAAAATGATAAATCATCAACATATACAAACAATACTTGATAATCATGCTGTACATTTCTTACATACACACATGGATCTGCTCGGCTTCTTTCAAAACCCATTTTGGTTAATGCATCATTTAAACATTCGTTCCAGGCAAGCCCGGACTGCCAAAGCCCGTATAATGCGCGATTTAATTTAAAATATACGTTGGTGTCTCTATATTTCGAACCTGGTGGTGGTACAATATATATGTTTTCTTTCAGATTGGCATTCAGATAGGCTGTACTTATGTCAAAATGATACACCTTTAAATTTAAACATGCTGCCAGGGTTAACAGTAATCTTACAGAATTAGGACTAACTGTGGGTGAATACACTTCTGTGTAATCTATGTCCTTAATCTGAGTAAACCCTCTAGCAACCAGACGCGCTTGTACCGTACTTGACCATCAGCATCAATCTTTTGCTTAAAAATCCATTTTGTGTCAACCGGATTACTTCCACCTGGTAAATTTGCATGCTCATACACATTTAATCTTTCCATGCTTTTCAGCTCTTCATCTATAGCTTCTAACCATTTTTCTTCTCCCCATGTGGCAAACTTTCTATTTCTTCATAACTCTGAGGCTCATGATTAACCAAACACACTCTAACATGTTGTACTGTGAACCAGTCAGGTTTCTTTCTGGTTCTCTCACTCCTCCTGAGTGTAATGTTCTTACTGGCTCCTTCCTCAGGATCTTCATTCACCTCATCATCCTCATCTGAGGATCTAGGCCTCTTAAATTTCTTAATTATAGGTTTACTTATGAGTTGAGGTGAAGCAGCACTTTCCTGCTCTGTGGTTGATCTACCTTGCTCATGAGTTTCCTCTTTGAAATAGGAAAAAAAAAAACTTCCTGATTAGCATGAATCTTGTCCCAGTTCTGGCTACATGCAAAATTCGCAGATCTAGATATAACAATGTTTCCTTCTTTATCTAAAAATCTCCAAGCTTTTGCTCCCTGTGCATATCCAACCATTGTTAATCTCCTAGCTTTATCTTGTCATTTCCTTCTCAATTGTTTTGGAATGAATACCCATGCCTGTGCTCCGAAAATTCGTAAATGTCCTAATGGGGTTTCTTGCCATATAACATAAAATAAGGCGTGTTCTGGATAGGCTCACACCAGAGTCTATTAATCAAATAACATGCAGTTAATACTGCTTCTCCCCACAGGTTTTTAGGTAATCCAGAATCTTCTAACAAAGAATCTTTGACTGTTTGGACTTTCCTTACAAATCTTTCAATCTTTCCATTTTCTGCACTTTGATAAGCACATGTGAGTCTGTGCTTTATCCCCTCTTGTTTCAGAAAACGTTCCAAACTGTGTGAGGTAAACTCTCCTCCTCTATCTGTTTGAAGAGCTTTCAATCCCACTCCGAATTGCCTCTTCACATATGCCACCCAATTTTTGAAAATATCAAAAACTTCATTCTTCTGTTTCAACAAAAAACACCAAGAAAAACAAGAATGGTCATCTAATAAACACAGAATATAACAAGCCCCGCCTTTACTTGGTTGAAAAGGCCCAATTAAATCAGCATGTACCAACTGAAAAATCTCCTCTGAGTTTCTTAAACTTTTCTTACTTATTGGAGCTGACTGTGCTTTGGTCTTCTTGCATACATTGCAATCAAGAAACTTCTTGCAATCCTTTAACTTAATACCTTCACTAAACCCTGGCATTTTATACAACACTTTGAAACTAGGGTGACCTAATGCTCTGTGTAAATCATGAATACATTCCTTGTGTAATGGGGTATTCTTACTGATCATATTTACATCACCTGTATTACCTCTTGAGGTTAACACATACAAATCCCTGTAATACTCCAGTTCCACATAACTCATTCTCTTTCAAAATCCTGACTTTTCCTCCAGAAAAATTAACTTCATAACCTTCTTTATCAAGTTTTCCAACAGATAATAAGTTGTAGTCAAGCTCTGGAACTAAAAATACATTCCTTAATGTTCTATCCAAATGCTTAACATAAACTTCCCCTTGACTGTGTACTTTGTACTGTTTTCCATCTGCAAGGGTCACATTTGAACATTCAGGTTTCACAGTATGACAAATTAAATTTTTGTTGTTCACTATATGCTGCGAACATCCAGAGTCCACATAAAATATGTCCTCATCTGCTGGATTCTTTTGGGACTTCACTATTCTTACATGCGAAGAACTGCTCCTCTGGTTCATCTTCTTCCCTCCTTGCTTCTTCTGCTGCTTTGGGCAATTTCTCTTTAAATGATTTGGAGATCCACAACTGAAGCACTTTCTCACCACACATACTCTCTCTTTCTCCTCCTCGAGTGCAACTCCGGCTGACTGCTTTCCTTGAGAATGCCCTGCTGTATTTGCAGACTCCAGGCAACGATCCTTCCGTCTCTCCCAGTCAGCTAGAAGTCTAGCACAAATATATTGGAGGTTCAATTGTGCTTGTGGAAGTGACTCTAGAGAATTCACTATCCCATCAAACGAATCATCCATGGATGAAAGCACAATAAAACATTTGTTTGCTTCTGTGAGGTGAAAGTCTCTCTCCTCCAATTGCAAAAATAAATTCTGCAAAACTTGCAAATGGTCTCTCAGACTCTCATTCTTCTCCAGTCTCTTCCTGTAGAGTCGTCTCGCCAGCACAGCCTCTGTTGCTGCCGAACTGGAAGCATATACTTCTCTGAGTCTTACCCAGATGGCATTGGGAGTTGGCAAGCTGCATATATGAACCAGTTGTTCATCGTCGATGCCCAATATCAGAGTAGACCTTGCTCATTCCTGAGCCCTCAGCTGCTCTGCTGAAGCTGGTTGCTGCACTGGATTCTCTGTACATTCCCATAAGAATTCTCTCCTCAAATAACTTTCCATTCTGACTTTCCAAATGGAATAGTTATTGCCATTTAATCTGGCCATAAGGAAAGACATATTCACTCCGGAATCCATCTTCTTGTTTTGCCACCAAACACACAATGCAAAACAAAATTGTATTTCAAAATATATATATAGTCCAACTATGCAACTGGACAGACTGGACAGTCTGGGCCCATAACCTGTTGCAGTTTGTCAGTCTGTGCGGAAGCTTAGTAGTCTTTCCAGTTTTAGACCTCTGCTAAATCACACAGAGCCAGAGTAAATGAAAAATAAAACTTTACTCTTAAGTAAGCAGCTTTAACAAAACCAGCATTACAAATTAAACATAGTCCATTGCAGATATCTTACTCAAAGTTCCAATGCATTATCACCATGCATCATCTGCATCCTGGATGGTGCAAGAAGTCCTTTGTTACATGTTCATAACAAGTCCAGTGGTAGATCCATGGCAGTCTTCATGATCTTCTTCACACACAGGATCAAGGAAAAACCCTTCTCATGATATACTCAATGCTCAAGCTTAATTGCTTCATTGTCCAGGTGTTTCTCCTCAACACACACATTCAAACAAGAAGATCCTGCAATTACTTAGCTAAACTCCATACCAAGAAAGGCTGTCTTATTCTTCCTGATAAAAAGTGAGGTTCTTATACATTTTCTAAGACAAGGCACATCAATCATAACTTGTCATCTTTCACCCAGTGGTTTCATGCAGATGTTAAAAAGCATGGGAACAGAATAGAACCTTGCAGGACCCCACAGGTCAAAGGCCAGGGCTCCAAGCAGGACTCCCCCAGCTTCACCGACTGGGAGCGACCCTCCAGGAAGGACCGGAGCCACAGAAGAACGGTGCCTCTGATACACAAAAGGATACAAGATATACAGAAAGTCAAGACAAATAGATACAATTGACTGAAGGGTTAGAAACAAATAAAGTCTTTGGCGGTGGGGGAGGGGACGAAGGCGGCTGGCTCCTGATCCCCCAATGCTTTGAACTTGTGAAAGCCCGGAAAAGATTTTTAAAATCATATATTTTGTGTGAAGCCCTTGGAGAACTATAAATCTTTAGGGGGCGGGGGGTGCCATCATGACTCAACGACAGTTTTGATGCCAAACACGAATTTGGGAGGCCCTGCCTAGGCAGGGACTGGCCAGACCCGAAAAGAGTATCCGGGACACCTGGCAAGACCACAAGCCCCAAGGTGCTCCCCTTCATTTTCCCAAATAAAGTCTCTCACCAAGTTGAAGCAAAAGCCACCGAGGTTTTATTTCATTCCAGCTGGAAGTGATGACGACTGCAGTTAACTACCCAGGAGCCGCCATGCTGGCTGGGCAGAGAAAAACAATATTTATAGGGCTGTCAGATTCAAAAGTTCCCATACCCACCCATGCTCAGGCGGTGTTGTATTTCAGTGTCAATGTTGACTTTTGTGGAGAGGTGGCTGCCAAGGGAGTGGAAAGGGTCAACGTTCTCTAATGTTACACCATGAAGCTGTATCTCTGGCATTGGAGAGAGTTTGGCTGGTGACTGATGGAATGACACTTGGGTTTTCTTGATGTTCGATGACAGGCTGAGCTTCTCGTAGGTGTTTAGAGACTCATAAAAATACTGAATCCCTCAATGCACCAGGTAAGGACTCACGAGAGACACAGGAGAGTAAATCAGTCCACAAGAGTAGATCATAGAAGGCAAGGTTTATTGAGTTCCATTGGCCAATGGAAATAAGACAGCAGTGCTCAGGCGCACACCAAGAAAGGCTGTCTTATTCTTCCTGATAAAAAGTGAGGTTCTTATACATTTTCTAAGACAAGGCACATCAATCATAACTTGTCATCTTTCATTGACCTTTACAGCACATGTTTGCAAAAAACATATTTTTGACATTGGATTCCAACCACAACTTTCGGTCTCATTACATATGCCAATTATCTATGTCACTGATAGTTTGTTCCATGGGGGAATTTGTATTTAATTATAAGATACCTCATTTGACCATGTTTAGTCATTTAGCACCCTCAATGCTTAACCTTTAGAAATTCAAAGAAGCATAACTTATCAATCAAACTTAAAGCATATAAATCTAGGTTTTTTGCCATAACATGTGAGACCTTTCAGAAGTGTGTCAGTAGTGGGAAAAGTCCCTTTCTGCACCTATTGTCAACTAGCTTAAAAAAGATTTCTGGCCCAGCAATCAAAGGCGAGCCGGAAAAGGTGAGTCTTGCAGGCCTTGCGGAAGGAGAGAAGGTCCTGCATGGCCCGCACATCGCTAGGAGGAGTGTTCCACATTGACGGCGCCACTACAGAAAAGACTCTGCGCCGGGTAGATGTAAGCTGGATTGCTTTGAAGGTCGGTACTTCAAGGAGGTTCGTTCGTTCGTAACGAAGTATTTGGACCGTTGTTCTGTTGGGGCAAAGAAACCCAAAGAGTTTCCAAAACGCCAGAGCCCCCTTTCCAATGGGGAGGGCGAGCAAGGACACCACGAAAGCTGGACCTTTTCTCTTTTTTTCTCTTTTTTTAATTATATTTTTATTGCGTTTCTGAACATAGGGTAAAAAAAAGGAAGGGGTCTGGGGGAGGGGAGGGGAAGGGAGGGGAGGTGAGGGTGATACATAAGGGAATGAGGGTATACAATAAACTCCCGTCCAGATGGCCTGCTCCATCAGACTATTCTTTCCATGAATACCCATACCTTGCTTGCCCGCCCATCCCCTTTCTGTTCATACTAAGTCTTTCCGGTTACTTAAAAGTTATCTAACTTTTTTTGGATTAAGTTCTTTTAGGTATCGGCTGACTTTCCCCAGTCCGTCTTATTCTTGTTACTTTGGGTCGTTGCCAGACTCCACAGTACATCAAGGTCCATAATTTCCCTAATCCTTAGTAGCCAATTCCTTATCGATAAGGGATCCTCACTCTTCCAATGTTTTGCAATTTCCATCCTGGCCGCCGTGGCCAGGTGAAAAAAAAATCTTAGCGTCATCTCTCTCCCAGTCGCTGTCCATAAGATGGAGCAAATAAAACTCCGGTTTCATTTCCAGTTTTTTTCCTAAGATATTTTCTACATGTAGGTGGATTGTTTTCCAAAATTTCTTAAGTATCTTACATTGCCACCAACAGTGCATGAAACATCCTTTTGCCTCCTTGCATTTCCAGCATTGATCATTCATGGAGGGTAGCACCTTGCTAAGCTCATCGGTGTGTGATACCAGTGATAAAACATTTTATACCAGTTTTCCATCGTGTGAGAAAAGCCCATGCTCTTCACTTTCCCCTTCCATAAAGTCTCCCACTCTTGTAACAGGATAGTGTGGCCCAAATCTTGGGCCCATCTTATCATCGTTTCTTTTATCCCTTCCGTTTCGGTCTCCCACTCCAGGAGCTTATTATACAGCAGGCTTATCACCTTCCTGTCCGCTTTCATCACCTTCTCCCAAACTGTGGGGGGTGTGTTGAAGTTCTTTCTCGCATCCTTTTTGTAGACTTCTTTGCGCTGAGCGCACTGAAACCATGAGAGTTCCATGGCTTGCCCTCGTAGCGTCTCTAATGATTTGAGTGACCACTGGGATCCGGTCCTAGTTATCAGTTGTTCGTATGTGTACCACCTACTAGCTGGTATCTCTCTCATCTGTTGCGCTTCTTGTGGAGAAATCCATAGGGTGTTGCTTGATAAAACCGGTCTTTGTATTTATTCCAAGCTTTTAAAAGGGTGCTCTCACAAAATGGTTAGTGAAGTTTCTTTCAATTTGCGCCTTGTCATGCCAGAGGTAGGCATGCCACCCCCGGCGCAAATCGAAACCCTCCACTGCTAACAAGTTGTCATCCTTAAGAGTAGCCCAATCTTTCATCCAGCTCAGCGCGGCAGCGTCGTGGTACAATTCGAAATTAGGGAGGGCTAACCCACCTCTGTCAACACTATCACAAAGAATTTTGTACTTAATTCTCGCTTTTTTCGAGCACCATACAAACTTTAGGATGTCCGATCTCCATACTCTAAACCATTGCCTCGACCTTACCACCGGGAGATTCTGAAACAAAAACATCAGCTTGGGTAGTACGCCCATCTTGATCGCCGAGATTCTACCTAGGAGGTTCAAGTTTAAATATTTCCATCTCTCCAGTTTCTTTTTTATCTCTGCCCAGGCCGGAATGTAATTATTTTGAAGAAGTTGGTTATTCTTTGCTGTAAAGAAAATTCCCAAATATTTTATTCTCCGTGCTGTTTCGCATTTAGCGATTTCTTGTAGAAGGTTTCTCCTTGCCGGCGCAATGTTTTTAGTCAAAATTTTAGTTTTGTCTGTATTGATCTTTAGGCCCGCTACCGCACCGAACTCCCTTATCTTCTTCAGCCAGTTTGTTATATTTTCTAGCGGGTTCTCTATAATACAAGCCACATCGTCCGCATAGGCCCTTACCTTCCAGTGTACATTCCTCACCCTTAGGCCTCTTTATCCTTTAAGACTTTATCCTTCCTGATGGATTCAAGGAGAGGTTCCAATAGCAAAATGAATAACAGCGGTGAGAGCGGGCACCCCTGCCGGGTCCCTTTCTCGATGGCTAAGGAGCCCGCCACTTCTCCATTAATGAGTAGGGTCGCCTTTTGGTTGGAGTAAATGGCCTTGATCGCATTCTCAAAGGCGAAGCCCATGTCTAGCTCTCTTAACACCAAGCTTAAGAAGTCCCAATTGGCATTGTCGAACGCCTTTTCGGCGTCGACAAAGAGTAGGCCAAGCTCTTTTTCAGGGTGCTTCTCGTAATATTCAATAGTGTCAATCATGGCCCTGATGTTATCTTTCAGATATCTTTGTGGTAGGAAGCCCGCTTGGTCCGGGTGTATAATCTCTTTTAATAGTATTTTGAGTCTGTCCGCTATCACTGAAGCATAAAGCTTGTAATCATTATTAAGGAGCGAGATGGGGCGATAATTTTTGACCAGGCTCGGATCCGACCCTTCCTTATGTATGACAATTATATTAGCCCTCTTCCACGACTCGGGAATCTTTCCGTTGGTCAATGCATTGTTCATCAGTGATTTTAAGTGCGGAGTCACCTCCTCTTGTAACACTTTATAATAATGAGAAGTTAGCCCGTCCGGGCCCGGTGCCTTATTACTAGGAAGATTCCTTATCGCCCTTCTAATTTCTTGTTCTGTGATAGGTCTATTTAACTCCTCTCGTTGTAAATCGCTGATTTTTTGTAATTTTTGTCTTGATATATATCGAGTGACCTCCTTCAGCTCAATTCTGTCTTTTCCGTATAGACCACTATAGTATGATTTGAAACAGTCTGCAATCTCTTCTTGAGCAGAAAGCACTCTTTTATCACAAATGAGTTGCGCTATGCACTGTTTCTGTCTCTTCTGGTTGAGTTTCCTCGCCAATATCTTTCCTGGTCTATTAGCATTAACTAAATATGTCATTTTCAACCTTTTTAGATTTCTCGCCATTCGTTCTGTTACCATGGAGTTCACCTCTCTTTTTAACATTTCTAACTCCCAGATGGTAGTTTTGTTATTCGGTTGAGATTTTAACAGAAGCTCCTTCTTCCTTAGTTCCTCTTGCAAATAGGACTCTTTCTCATTTCTCTGTCGATTTTTTAGTGCTCCCTGCTGTATAAAATGTCCACGCATAACGGCTTTACTCGCGTCCCATCGAGTCTCCTCCGAGGTTTGGTCTTTTTCATTGAGTTTGAAGTATCAAATTATATTCCTCTTTTACTTTGCTGAGGCATTGTGGAATTTGCCCCCTATTGGGTCCCATACCTCTTGTTTTTTTCCTCTTTGATTAATCCATCTCTGGATCCATGACTCCATTGAAATCCCCCACAATAATCAACTCGTCGAACACCTGGCCATCCAGCTGATTCTTTAGATGGCGGGAGAACTTGGCCTTAGCACCCGTCGGAGCGTATATATTACAAACCAAGATTTCTTTATCTTGCAAATTAATTTTACCGCCACCATCCGCCCCTCTGTATCTTTAAATGCTAGTGTGGGCTTTAGAGAGGCTTTTGCATAAATGACTACTCCATTTCTTTTTTTCAGCCCTGCTGAGACAAATTCAGTTCCCAGATCTTTTTTTTGTCAAGTGCGCCGCATGTCTCTGCGCAATATGCGTCTCTTGGAGCGCCACCAAATCATAATTTCCTCTCTTCAATATATTGGAAAAAAATGCCTTTTATTGGGGGAGTTAAAACCGTTTACATTGTTAGAATAAAGTGTCATCTCCATCATTCTCCAAATTGGGGGGGCTCAGATCATCCGGACTGGGTCTGTTTTTTGGTTCTTCCTGATCCTCCATTGATTCAGGTCTGGGCCGCTTTTTATCTTGCTTCTTGTAGCTGGGTGGAGGAGGGGGATTCGTCCTCTCCTGTCGCTGCCCCTGTTTATCTTGTCCCTGTGCGGGGTTCTTATCCATGTATTGTTTGAGTTCCTCAAAAAACTCCTTAGCTTTTTCTTCACTAGTAATCCATCTTTTTACATCTTTGAAATAAACTGAGAATCCCTCCCACCGTTCCCACTTGAATCTTATCTGGTGTCTCTTTAATTCGTCGGGGACAAAATAATAATTTTTCCTTTTACTTAATGAGAGGGGTGTAAATTCTTTCAGAACTATAATTTCATTTCCTTCGTATCTTGGTGTATTCTTTAATTTCGCTTGGAATATCTAGTCTCTTAAAGATCTCCTTGATAGCGACACCACAATGTCCCTGGGGAGCTTGTTTCTTCTTGCGTAGTTGGAATTCATCCTTTTTACGCTTTCTACCTCTGGACGGATTTGCTCCTTTGAGATGTCGAGGATATTCGCCAGGATCTCCGCAGTCACTGTTCTCAGATCCTGCGTCTCGCTTTCGACAACGTTCCTGAGCCTCAATTGGAGTTCAGTTTCTTTGATCGCCGCTTGTTCCTGGCGCTTTTCCAATTTCTTTTTTTTTGAAATATATTTATTAGATTTTGTCATAAACAGGAAAAGTGGGGGAACAATTTCAGGTAAAGGACAGTAGGAACAGGGGAGAGAGAGAGAGGAGACTGGGAGTTGGGCTCGGGGTGATGAGGTGGGGGCAAAGGGAGGAGTTGGGGGAGGGGAGAAGTCCGGGTGGGGAGTGATGGGGATGGAAGGCGGGGGTACTTTGTGTAGGCTTCCGGCACTACCATATAGTCCCATTTGCTTAGTCCTCGTGGGGGGAAGGGGGGTGGGAATGAAGAATTAAACGTCCTTGTCAATAAGTGGGGGGGAGGGCGCTATGCGTCCTTGGGGGTGCAGTCTGATTGGCCTTTGATATTCTCCTTCCCCTTAGTCAAGTGTCTCAAAGACAGAGGCCCAATATCTCTGGTTCCAAGGGGTGGATGGAGCTCTTTGAAAATTTCATGTTTTTGAGAGTGCCGGGGCCGTAGGATCCTCCCGGGCCTTCATATAGGCCAGAAATGGTGACCAGTCCGTCCTTTTTATCGTTCCGCCTTGGGCCTCACTCAGATGATAGGAGAGCTTGTCCATACTCATGATGTCCCATACTTTGGTTTCCCATTCCTCGAGCCGTGGTGAGTTTGTAGCCTTCCAGTTCCTCGCATAGACCATCCTTGCTGCCGTGGTCAAGTATACAAACAGGCGTTCCGAATTCTTGTCCCGCATTTCTTCTCCTGACAGCAGACCCAGCAGGTAGCTTTCCGGTTTTCTTTCTAGCGCGGTGAGAAGGACTTTCTGGATACCACTGTGGATGTCTTTCCAATAGGCTGTGGCTTCTGGGCAGGTCCACCACATGTGGAAAAAAGTTCCAGGTTGCGTCCCACACTTCCAGCAGGTCGATTTTGCGTCCTTGTACATCATCCCCAGCTTCTGTGGTGTCATGTACCACCGGAAGAACAGCTTATACCAATTTTCTGTGAGGTCTGTGGCATAAGTGATCTTCAGCTGTTTCCTCCAGATCTTTTCCCATTCGTACAGGCTGATGGGACGTCCTATATTCTGCGCCCATTTGACCATGCAGGTTTTTACCACCTCGGTCTCCGTGGCCCATTCCAACAGCTTCTGGTAGGCTCTTGTTACTAGTTTTCGTTCCCTTCTAAGGAAGGCCCTCCAGAAAGTCTCCTTCTCCTCGAAACCGACCTGGTCATCCTTTTAAACCATGCCCTTATGTGAAGGTATTGTAGCCATGTGAGTCGTTCATATTGGCTTTGTAGTTGGGCCAGCGATTTTAGACATCTCCTCCCTGCTACCTTAGTGGTGAGCTCTTCGTACCTTGGCCACGACTGCCATCCCAGGGTACTCTTTTGGTGTGCTTCCATAGGAGAAATCCAGAGGGGGGTCCTGACGAAAAACCTCTCCCTGTATCTCTCCCATATCTGCAGGAGCGCTGCTCTCAGGGGGTGTTTCTTGAAGTTGGGGTCTGTTCTCGTGCTCCCGTACCATAAGTATCCGTGCCAACCTGCTTTGAGGTCAAATCCTTCCAGTGTCAGGACATCCTCTCTAGCCAGAGCTATCCAGTCTTTCACGAAGATCAACCCGCACGCGTCATGGTACATCTTCAAATCCGGAAGTCCCAGACCCCCCCTTTCCTTTCTGTCTATCAGGATTGCATACCTGATTCTAGCTTTCTTGGAGTCCCAAACAAAGTTGAGGATGTCTTTTTTCCAAGCCTCGAAGACAGCACTTGACTTGATGACGGGAATGTTTTGGAACAAATATAGCAGCCGTGGGAGGATGTTCATCTTAACAGCTGCTATCTTGCCCATGAGGGAGAGGTTGGCGCTTCTCCAATTCCCTAGATCGGTTTGGACCTTTTTCCAGAGTGCCTCGTAGTTGTTCTTGATTAGGTGGCTGTTCTGAGCAGCTATCTGGATGCCCAGGTACTTGATCGACTTAGAAATTTGCATGCCTGACACAGATCCTAGCGCTTCCTGACGGCTTTTAGACACGTTTTTTGTTAGGATTTTCGTCTTCCTCCTATTTATTTTTAGTCCCGCTAGTAGGCCAAATTTTTCGATCTCCGCCAGCCACAGATGTATGGAGTCCAGAGGCCTTTCGACAAAACAAATTATATCGTCTGCGAATGCCTTCACCTTGTACTGGTGTTTTCCTACTTTCGGGCCTCGTAGCTGGGCGTTGGATCTTATGGCTCTCAGCAGAACCTCTGTAGCAAGTATGAAGATCAGGGGCGAGAGAGGGCATCCCTGCCTGGTCCCTTTCTGTATGCTTATTCTTTCCGTCGGCTGCCCATTGACCCAGACTTTTGCTGATTGCTCCTGATAGATCGCCCCAATAGCATTTTGAAATTTGGGGCCCAGATCCATCTTTGCCATAAGCAGCCGAAAGAAGTCCCACCGCAGGTTGTCAAATGCTTTCTCTGCGTCCAGAGCAAGAAAGGCGACTTCTTTTTGAGGGTGTGCTTCGTAGTATTCCAACAGGTTGATGACAGTCCTGACGTTTTCTTTGCCCTGTCTGCCCGGTAAGAAGCCATTCTGGTCTGAAGTTATCCAGTCTCCCAGCCAGATCTTCAGCCTCGACGCCAAGATGGAGGCCAGGATTTTATAGTCGATGTTCAGTAAGGAGATGGGCCTATAATTGGCTACATTGGCCTCATCTGTGCCTTCTTTATGAATGATGACTATGTTGGCCTCCTTCCATGTGCCTGGGGATGTGCCCTCCGAGGGTACTCTGTTGTAGAGTTTTTTTCAGAAAGGTGATAATCTCGCAGCTCATGGTTTTGTAGAACCGAGCTGTCAGGCCATCTGGTCCTGGGGCCTTGCTCGGGTCTAAATTCCTTATGGCTGAGTCTATTTCCCTCTCCGAGATATCTCTATTGAAAATGTCCCTGTAGTATCCTGTGATCTTGTCCAGCTTCTGATCCTCTAGATACTTCCAAATGTCTTCCTTGCTTTCGGGCTCTGCCGCGTATAGCTTGGCGAAGAATCGGTGGAACTCCTTTTTGATTGCATCTTCTGCCGTGACCATTTCTTCCCCCGCTTTGACTCTGGTTATGTATCCCGCCTGTTTCTTACGCTTGATCTTTCTCGCTAGCCACCTGCCCGGCTTGTTGGCATTCTGAAAGGCTTTTTGCTTCATAAATTTTAGGTCCTTAGCGATTTGATCAAGGTCAAGATGATGTTTTTGTCTTCTCAACTCTGCCAGCCTTATGATCGTGTCTCGGCTGTCTGGGTGGTCCTTCAGGGTCTGTTCTTCTGCTGCGATTTTGGTTTGTAGCTCTGTAAGGGTCCTCCGCCTCTCCCTATTCTTTATCGCATTGTGCTGTATGAAGTGACCTCTGAGGACAGCCTTACAGGCATCCCAGACCATTTCGGGGCTAGTTTCTTGGTTGTCATTGATCACAAAATAGTCTTTGGTTAGCTCCCTATACTTTTGTATATCTTCCTCCTTCTTCAGAAGGTTATCGTTGAGTCTCCAGCGTCTATGGTTAAAGCTCAACTCAATCGGACAGTGGTCTGAGGTGTCTCTTGGCAGGATCTTTATTTGTGTTATTTTTGGGGCCAGAGAATTCGACGCCCAGACCATATCAATCCTGGACCAGCTCCGATGTCTATTGGAGTAGTAAGTGAAGTCTTTCTCCCCTTGATTGTGGAGACGCCATACATCTATCAAGGAGAGGTCCGTCTTAAGGCGCAGGAAAGCTCTTGAAGCGTGCTGGAGGGATCCAGATCCGGTCTTTTACGTTGAGGGCACTCTGGGTTTTGTCCATCTGAGGTACTAGAACTCCGTTAAAGTCTCCTAGTAGCACCAGGCTATCATACTCCTGATCTTCTATTAGGCTTTGGAGAGTCTGGGTGAAGGTGGTCTTGGGCCCGTTTGGCGCATATATATTGCAGATCAGCAGGCGCACTGTGCCTAGCTCAATCTTCACCCCGACGATCCTCCCCTCGGCATCTGCAAATGCGAGCTTGGCCGGTAATTTCTCGCTCGCATAGATTGCCACCCCCCTTTTCTTTTCTTCCGCCAACGAGCAGAAGAGGGTTCCCATTCCTTTGCTTTCCAAATGAGCTATGTGTGTCTTCTTGACGTGGACCTCTTGTAGTGCCACAATGTCGTATTTTTTCTTCCGTAGTAGGCTGAACACTTTTTTTCTCTTTGGGGCCGAGTTCAGCCCGTTTATGTTGTTCGAGAAGCACGATATCGGGATTTGGAAGTCATGCATCTGGCATCTCTTCTGTGTGGCTCAGTGCGTCAGCGTTGTTTTCCGTATTCCTAATCGTGGTGGTCTTTTCCATAGCTTGTGGTCCGCGGCTGGAGTGTGCAGGCTCCTTCGGGGGAGGAGAACCGTCGCTTTTTCGGCTGGTCGTTCTGACCCTCATGTGGGGTGTCCTCTGTGGCGGTTCTTTTGTAATTTCTTATAGAACTCTTGGGCCTTATCCACCGAGGTCAGCCAATATTTTTGTTCCTGGTAGGTGACCATCACCCCTTCGGTTCTCTCCCAATGGAACTTGATTTTTCTATTTTTCAGCTCCTCTGTGAGAAACCGGTAGTTCTTTCTTTTGAGCATTGCGGCTGTAGTAAACTCTTTAAGGATGATGACCTTAGCCCCTTTGTACATGGTCTGCGCCTCCTTCTTTCTTAGGAGCACCGCATCCCTGGTTCTTTTTTTGCTAAACTGGACCACCACATCTCGGGCCACGTTGTGCTGTCTCGCGTACGCCGAGGGGACTCTGTATGCCCTTCGATCTCCTGTTGTGTTTCTCCCTCGCTCTGCCTAGAATGGAGGCTGTCAGGTTGCCCACCACTTTTATAAGATCTTCTTGGGGTCCTCCTGCAGATTCCTGAGGCGAAGTCTGGTTTCCAGGGTGGCCTGCTCCATTCTTTCTTGCATCTGCTCCAGCTTCACGTTCTTCCTCCAGGTAGTCCATACGTTTCTGCATTTTACCCTGCACCACCGCTATTTCGTCCTTGTCAAGTCTGATGGTTTTGATTTCCTCCTCATTGTCGCCAGTTCTTTAGTCAGGTCTTTTTTAATGTCCTGGAGCTGTTCCTGGACCGTTTTGTTCTGTGACTCCTGCCGCGCCGCCGCTTGCTCTACCTTCCTCTGGGTCTGCTCTTGTTGTTCGGAGATTCTCTGAAGCTCTTTCAGGATTTCCTTTAATGTTGGATCCTCCCCTGCGGCTTGCCTCTTCTGGACCCCCTTAGGATCCGTGAATATTTTTGGGGTGGTCATGTTCCCTGCCTCACCGTGCCCAGCCCGAGTGTCTCTGTTGCCGGTGCTTGTGGTGGGGGGGGGGGGGAGGCGTGGATGGCTTGGCGCGCTGTGAATGGGGAGCAGTCCCGGTTTCCCTCCCTGAGGGTGCCCTTCCACTGGAAGGGTCGTGGGTACGTGGCTGTAGGTGAGGACTAATGGTCCCGCTACCCGACGTGTTTCCCTGTGCGCCCTGTGCCTTCTGGCCCCCTGTCTGGGATGCTTACGCGCCTTGTCTGGTGTATGGTGGGGGCGAACGTGGTGCTGATACTCGTTTCTTGAGCGAGGGGTCCCGCTTGGCTGTGTCGTAGGGTCTCCTCTGTCTTATGTGTCCTCCTCCCACCCAGCCAGCAGTCTCCTCCTCTCTTCTCCCCTTCTCTGGTCTGCCCTCCTTTCCTGGTCCACCGTCCAGATAGATGGTATCTGGCCAGCGAGGTGCCCCCCACTGACCCGAGCTCCTCTGGGACGAGCTCTCGTGCGGCTGGCTCTGACTGGGGCAACTGTCAAGTAGGAAATTTAGGTACCACCTATGTATGGGGAGGCTAATTTAACAACAAAATCTCCAGCAAAAGCATGCGGGGAATGCAGAAAGTACTTCATCAGTGTCGCAGATGGACGGTGAAGCGACAGCTCCCCTGGTGATCAGAAGCTGGAATGTTAAATAGCCTCTGTCTGTCTGTCTGTCTGTATGTGTTGTGTGTCTATGGCATTGGATGTTTATGTGTACATTGTAATCCGCCCTGAGTCCCCTGTGGGGTGAGAAGGGTGGAATATAAATACTGTAAGTAAGTAAGTAAGTAAGTAAGTAAGTAAAGTAAGAGGCGGTGCAGCCGCGGCTGCCCATGGCCGGCCACACCGGAGAAGAGATGCCCGGCAAGGCGAGCCAGCTCTACTGCTAAGCAATATCCCAGAATACTTGTCAGAGATGCAAACACCACAATCTAGAGCCTATGCAATAGGAGAACTGCAGTGACCACATACGTAGTATGTGGTGACACCCAAATCCCCAAAACAAAGCTCAATCCAATGAAAGGGAAAAGGCAATGGAAAAGGAGCAACCGCTCTCTCCACCTGAGATCACTCCCAATGTAGGAAAGCTTCAGGGCTCCAAACCCGATGAGGAGATCTTCCCAAAGAAGGAAAAGTGAGCGATGATCATGTCGCTATTCTGCGGAAAAGTCAGCCACGGCTCAAAAGAGCAGAAAAGGTCCAAATCGGATGAAAATCCTCCCATCCAAGGAGAGGAAAGGTCCCGTTGCAGGTCCAGGATCCGTGCCAGAGGGAGGGCTGCCTGCCCGGGTTCTCCAACGCCCTCTTTCGGGAAGGCAACTCCCTTCTTCTGCTGAGGTGGTGGTCAGCAACTACGAGCCGTGACTCACACCTAAAAGAAGACATAAGAGAGCAAGCCATTTACCAGCAAGGCTACAAGAAGGAAACCCAGGTAGCACGACCCATAGAACTCACAGTATACTACTCACACGGTGAGCCGCCTTGCGCTTGAGCTCTTGAGCATCACGGGAGATCCTGAGCCTGCACTGCCTTTCGTGCCCCTTGATTCGTGCCTGGGAAATGCTGCTGCCGCCGCTGCCTTTGGGGGTCCCTATGGAGACTCCTTGTCCACACTTCTGCACGGGATACAATGGGGGGGGGGGGTCCTGCAGAGGGGAGAGGGTCCCTCTTGACCTTTGCTGAACGGAGCGTGGCTTGGGTCTTCTTGGTGGGTCTGGAGATAGCCTGTAGGTTGTGGTTCCTCATCAGCTTCCCTCTGCGGCCAGTGGTTCCCTTGATGGGTGGCATGAACCCTTTTCCTCTGGGTGGGTCTTGGTCTTTCCTCTCGTGGCTTGTCCTCCGTCTTGCAGCTCTTCTGATGTCTCTGCTGGAGTCTCCATTGGCCCGGAGAGCCCAGTTGAGGGGGTTCCGTTCCCCTTGGAGGAGGGAGGTGGGCTTCGCAGATCCCTTTGCCCGGTCTGCCAGGGCTTGAATGGTGGGTGCTTCCTGGTAGGATCTGGCATCCAGCCTGTCGTGGGACACCCATGTCAAGGGGATGGGCCAGAAGGCTCTTTGCAAACGGGATGCCTTCAAAGGGATGCCCCGCGGAAAGGCAGAGGAGGCTGCTACGGCCCCGGTTGAAGAGGCCCCCTGATTTTTGCCAGCTGGTAGACCAACCCAATGGCCAAGGTAATCCAGTGAGACAGTCTTTGGGGCGAGACAGGCAGCCCTGGTTTGTCCGCATGACATGAGAAAAAGAGCCTCTCGGTCTTCTGGGGAGCCTGAGTCCTGTCCTTCTAAAACAGAAGGGCCTTTTCGACGTCCAGAGTGTGGAGACGACGTTGTTCTAGTTGGGAAGTAAGCGGGGAGGATGATGCCCTGGCTGTTGCGGAAGTCGGGCACAACCTTCGGCAGGAAGGACAGATGGACTTCAAAGGACCGCCTGATCCTGGTGAAAGATCTCCTCGATGCTGAGGCAATCCGGTGGAAAGGTCTTTGGGATGAGGCGGGGAGCCCCAGCTTGTCTGCACGGTGTGAGACCAAGAGCCTTCCTGAGAGCCTGGGCCCTGTCCTTCTAAAACGGAAGGGCCAGTTGAACGTCCAGAGATGTCGTTCCAGTTGGGGAGAACGCTCCTGGAAGAAGGCGGGCAGGGTGATGCCCTGGCTGTTGCGGAAGTCGGGCACAACCTTCGGCAGGAAGCAGGCGTCCCTTCAAAGGACTGCCCGATGCCCAAGAAAGACCAAATAAGGCTTGTCGATCCGGAAGGGCGAGAGGTCCAAGGTGCCGCAAGCAGAGGTGATTGCAACCAAGAAGGGAGGAGGCAGAGGTGGGAGGAGGCCATCAGCTCAAAGCGTGGTCTGGACGGGTGCCTTAAGGCCAGGTCCACGCTCGTGATGGAGGAGGGAGGTTCCTATATCCTTGGAGAAAGGTTTTTGATTTTTAAGTGTGTGAAGAGGGCTGGCTTGCTCTCTTGTGGGAGACGCCGTGGGATTGCAGCCAAATAAGTCTTTATGGAAGAATGTGGTAGGTTGCAATTAGCAAGTGTGAGGAGGAAGCCTTGGGTGGGGGGTGTGGAGGAGCAGGTAAGGACCTCCTTGGAGGAAAGGTGGAGAAGAGGAAGAGCTGAGAGATGTCAGGGGTTCTTGTGGCTGGTTTACGGGCTGCCTTTGAGATGAATTACGGACTGCCTTTAGGAGGCTAGTTGGCATGGAGGTCAAGGAGTGACCCTCCAAGCTGTGAGGTGGAGAGAGTCGAGAACTGGCCGATGTGCTCATGACAACCGGCATTCGGCTTGGTACCAAATGCCGGTGAGACAGAGTAGAGTTGGATGCCACGCCTGTCTGCGTTAACACAGTTCCAAGTAGGCAACCAGTCCTTCTTTGGAAATTATTTGGCCCGGTGCTGGCGGAGCCCCAATGATGACGGAGGTTCAGCAATGGTGGAGGCTAAGACATGGTGGAGGCTCGGTAATGGTGGAGGACAAGTAATGGTGGGGCCTCAGAGGTGGTGGAGGCTCTGTGGTGGTGGCCCAGTGATTGTGGAAGATCAGATAAGATAGCAGCCCAGTGATGGTGGAGCCTCATGAGTGGTAGAAGTACAGGCATGGTGGCGGCCCCGTGATGGTGGAGGTAACCGTTGAGGTTCAGTGTTGGTGGAGGCACAGTAATGGCAGAAGTTCAAGCTCAGGGAGTGATGATGGAGGCTCAATGCTGGTCGAGGTTGAGTGGGGTGCAGGCCCAATGCTGGTGGGGGCCCATTGTGGTGAAGGTTCGGTTATGTTAGTGGCCCAGTGATGGGGGGCCTCATAGATGGTGGAGGTTCAGACATAGTGGAAGCCCGGTGTTGGTGGTAGCCCAACAATGGCGGAGGCGCAATGACGGTAGAGGCTCAAATATGTTAGTGGCCCAGTAATGGTGGTGGCCCAGTAATGGTGGAGGCTCAGTGTTGGTGGAGGCACAGTGATGGTGGAGCCTCTGAGTTGGTGGAGGTGCACACATGGTTATAACCCCTATATTCTTTTCTTTAGTGTTGTGGGCACTGCTGGCTTGGAGGCCTGGCTTTACAAAGATGACATATACTCCGCATGTGGCCTTTCCGCTACTAAGCTCATTCCTGGAACGTTTGGTCATTTTGGTGTTTATCCCTGTGTGTTTCTTGGACACACAGCACATCACATTTCTGATCTCGGCACAGTTCATAGAGCAGTTGTTCTTTAGCAGCTGACATGCCTTCAAATGTTGATTGAGTTTATTGGCATGGGTTGGTCCTGAAAAGGTCTGTTGGTTGGTTTGCTTATTTGGTTGCATGCTGCAAGTCACTTCTGGAGTGAGAAAATCCGCCGTCTACGAAGATGTTGCCCAGGGGACGCCCGGATGTCTTGAAATCCTGCGGGGAGGCTTCTCTCATGTCCCCCGATAGATGTTATATAGGGCTGTGATGGAATAGCCTCTGATGGAATAGCCTCTCCGATGGAATAGCCTCTCTGATGGAGGAGGTCTGTGGAAAGAGGGGGCCTGGCGACAGAGGAGGCTGTGATGGTGCTGCCAAGACAAGGACATGTACAAGCCAGGGACGATGATATGAACAAACCTTTGCTGTCCTTCGTGGTCCCTGTGAATTGCACCAAGGTTCATCTTCTGCGTCTTCCGGGTGATGGTAGCCCCGCCCACTCTTTGGCCGAGGTGGCCCCACCCACCCTTCCCATTGGCCACCCACCCTTCCCATTGGCCCCGCGTCCTCATCCTCCACCTTGACATCAGTAGGTGGGGGTCTGTGGCCCCTGTGTCTCTTTGGCCCCGAGAGCGGTATGTCTCTCGCCAGCCACTTCCTCTCTTGGCCTTCCAGGCTCTGCCCTCTTCCTGCTTGGCCTGGGTCATGCAGATGCTGCCAGGAATCCACAGCAGGAGCCCATGCAGAGGAAGCGTCCCCCCCGGCCCTTCTCAGTAGGCCTGGTTGATCCCAAAAAATTGGATCAAAACTCGTTTCGGATGTAGGGGTTGCTGGCGTTTCAAAACGTAAATGATTTCCGAAATTTTTCAGAAATGCTTCCTTAATGGTTTCAAAGTGTTGAGACACCCTTTTTGGAAGCGGCGTTCTTTCCCGGTCGCGGTGGGAAGGAAAGCCTCGTCCAAACTGGGTGCTCAAACACCCGGTTTGGATGCAGCTGTCTTCCCGCCCGTGGGGGGAAGTAGAGCCTCACCCAAACCGTGATAACACCCTTTTGGAAGCGGCGTTCTTTCCCGGTCGCGGTGGGAAGGAAAGCCTCGTCCAAACTGGGTGCTCAAACACCCGGTTTGGATGCAGCTGTCTTCCCGCCCGTGGGGGGAAGTAGAGCCTCACCCAAACCGTGATAACACCCTTTTTGGAAGCGGCGTTCTTTCCCGGTCGCGGTGGGAAGGAAAGCCTCGTCCAAACTGGGTGCTCAAACACCCGGTTTGGATGCAGCTGTCTTCCCGCCCGTGGGGGGAAGTAGAGCCTCACCCAAAGCTGTCTTCCCGTGATAACACCCTTTTTGGAAGCGGCGTTCTTTCCCGGTCGCGGTGGGAAGGAAAGCCTCGTCCAAACTGGGTGCTCAAACACCGGTTTTGGATGCAGCTGTCTTCCCGCCCGTGGGGGAAGTAGAGCCTCACCCAAACCGTGATAACACCCTTTTTGAAGCGGCGTTCTTTCCGGTCGCGGTGGGAAGGAAAGCCTCGTCCAAACTGGGTGCTCAAACACCCGGTTTGGATGCAGCTGTCTTCCCGCCCGTGGGGGGAAGTAGAGCCTCACCCAAACCGTGATAACACCCTTTTTGGAAGCGGCGTTCTTTCCCGGTCGCGGTGGGAAGGAAAGCCTCGTCCAAACTGGGTGCTCAAACACAGCTGTTTGGATGCAGCTGTCTTCCTGTCTTCCCGCCCGTGGGGGAAAACCGTGAGAACACCTCACCCAAACCGTGATAACACCCTTTTTGGAAGCGGCGTTCTTTCCCGGTCGCGGTGGGAAGGAAAGCCTCGTCCAAACTGGGTGCTCAAACACCCGGTTTGGATGCAGCTGTCTTCCCGCCCGTGGGGGGAAGTAGAGCCTCACCCAAACCGTGATAACACCCTTTTGGTGGGGAAGCGGGCGTTCTTTCCCGGTCGCGGTGGGAAGGAAAGCCTCGTCCAAACTGGGTGCTCAAACACCCGGTTTGGATGCAGCTGTCTTCCTGCCCGTGGGGCTGTCTTCCCGTAGAGCCTCACCCAAACCGTGATAACACCCTTTTTGGAGCGGCGTTCTTTCCCGTCGCGGTGGGAAGGAAAGCCTCGTCCAAACTGGGTGCTCAAACACCCGGTTTGGATGCAGCTGTCTTCCCGCCCGTGGGGGGAAGTAGAGCCTCACCCAAACCGTGATAACACCCTTTTGGAAGCGGCGTTCTTTCCCGGTCGCGGTGGGAAGGAAAGCCTCGTCTTTCAAACTGGGGTGCTCAAACACCCGGTTTGGATGCAGCTGTCTTCCTGCCCGTGGGGAAGTAGAGCCTCACCCAAACCGTGATAACACCCTTTTGGAAGCGGCGTTCTTTCCCGGTCGCGGTGGGAAGGAAAGCCTCGTCCAAACTGGGTGCTCAAACACCCGGTTTGGATGCAGCTGTCTTCCCGCCCGTGGGGAAGTAGAGCCTCACCCAAACCGTGATAACACCCTTTTTGGAAGCGGCGTTCTTTTTCCGGTCGCGGTGGGAAGGAAAGCCTCGTCCAAACTGGGTGCTCAAACACCCGGTTTGGATGCAGCTGTCTTCCTGCCCGTGGGGGGAAGTAGAGCCTCACCCAAACCGTGATAACACCCTTATTGCAAGCGGCGTTCTTTCCCGGTCGCGGTGGGAAGGAAAGCCTCGTCAAACTGGGTGCTCAAACACCCGGTTTGGATGCAGCTGTCTTCCCGCCCGTGGGGGGGAAGTAGAGCCTCACCCAAACCGTGATAACACCCTTTTTGGAAGCGGCGTTTGGAAGCCGCCCGCCCTCCCCTCCTTGGCCCTTCTTGGCCTCTTCCTGCACCTGAGCCCTTCTGTGCCTGCCGGCTGCAAGGGCTCGCAAGACCCGAGGCCCTCTCCGCGAGAAGGGATCTGGGGTCACTTCTTTGCACCGGGGCTTCCTGCCTTCCTGCCTTCCGTCCTTCCGTCCTTCCTCCCTGGCAGTGTCCACATGACGGAGCAGGCAGGAGGAGGACCTGGGGAGAGACGGAGCGATCCCGGGGCCAAAGAGAGGCGCAGCCTGAGGGCCCACGGCTGACGTCGAGGCGGACGAAAAGGGACGATGGAGGCCATGGGAGCGCCCCACTGGGGAGGAGTGGGCAGGACCTCTCTCTGCCCAAGAGGGCCCAGATGTTCCCGGAGTGCCTTGTCCAGACGCATCCCACTCCCGTTGGGGAGGTACTCGGGGGCCACAAAGGAGAGGAAAGGTATGGCCCTGACTGCAACACATCCTCATCTTACTCTTCCTCCTCCTCCTCACCTTTTTTAGTTTTTAAATTAAAAGCCAAGAAGTAGGCTGGAGCCGCAATACAGATTGCCAATGTAATTTGTAAAGAAATTTTTAGTATTATATATTTGGCCATTTTCAATATGATAGGCAAAATCATTGAAATATATGATTCTTGAATGCCATACTTTCTCCTCCTCCTCTTCTTCTTCCGCCTCCTCTTTCTCCCACTCCTCTTCTTCCTCCTCCCCCCCCTTCTTCTCTTTTTCCGCCTCCTCCTCCTCCTCCTCCTTTTCCTCCCTCACGTTTTTCTCCTCTTCTTTTTCCTTCTCCTCATTCTTCTCCTTAGCCTTGTTAAACTGTCCGGTCCGGTTATTCCCCTTGTTCTTCTCGTTCTTCCCCACGTTCTTCCGCTCGTTCTGCCCCTCGTTCTTCTCGTTCTTCCCCTCGTCCTTATTCTCCTCCTTTTCTTTGTCGTTCCCCTCCTTCACCTTCTCCTCCTCCTTTTCCTCAACTTTCTTCTCGTTCTTCCCCACGTTCTTCCGCTCGTTCTTCCCCTTGTTCTTCCCCACGTTCTTCTTCCCCTCTGTCCTTATTCTCCTCCTTTTCTTTCTTCCCCTCTTATTCTCCTTCTCTTCTTTTTCATTCCCCTCCTTCACCTCCTCCTCCTTCTCCTGGGATGACCTGTAGCGGAAGAGCTTCTCCTTAGCCTTGTTAAACAGTCCCTGAAACCTGGATTGTTTTTGAGGGGGCAGGGGTTCCCCAGACGCCATCGAATGCCCAGAGTCTAAGGCGGAGGAGGAGGTGGAAGGTTCCTCCTCCTTTTCCTCAACTTTCTTCTCTTCTCCTCCTCCTCCTCTTCCTTCTTCTTCTTCTCCTCTTCCTTCTTCTTCTTCTGCTCTTCCTTCTTCTTCTTCTGCTCTTCCTTCTTCTTCTTCTCCTCTTCCTTCTTCTCTTCCTTCTCTTCCTTCTTCTCTTCTTCTTCTTCTTCTGCTCTTCCTTCTTCTTCTTCTGCTCTTCTTCTTCTTCTTCTCCTCTTCCTTCTTCTTCTTCTTCTCTTCTCTTCTTCTTCTTCTCTCTTCTTCTTCTTCTCTTCCTCCTTCTTCTTCTTCTTCTTCTTCTTCGTCCCCCTTAGCTTCCTCATCATCATATATCTCGAGGTCTTCCACTACCAGGTCATGCATGTTAACTTTCCGTTCAGCTTCTGCCTCTTCCTTCTTCTCTTCCTTCTTGGATTGCTTTTGAGGAGGCAGACGCAGAGGGTCCCCCTAGCTTCCTCATCATCATATATCTCGAGGTCTTCCACTACCAGGTCATGCATGTTAACTTTCCGTTCAGCTTCTGCCTCTTCCTTCTTCTCTTCCTTCTTGGATTGCTTTTGAGGAGGCAGACGCAGAGGGTCCCCCTTAGCTTCCTCATCATCATATATCTCGAGGTCTTCCACTACCAGGTCATGCATGTTAACTTTCCGTTCAGCTTCTGCCTCTTCCTTCTTCTCTTCCTTCTTGGATTGCTTTTGAGGAGGCAGACGCAGAGGGTCCCCCCTTAGCTTCCTCATCACCATATATCTCGAGGTCTTCCACTACCAGGTCATGCATGTTAACTTTCCGTTCAGCTTCTGCCTCTTCCTTCTTCTCTTCCTCCAGAGGCTCCCCAGACGCCATCGAATGCCCCGTGTCGAATGCAGAGGAGGAGGAGGAGGAGGAAAGTTCCACCCTCTGGCACCTCAGACACAAACGATGCTTTCTTCCAGCCATATCTGTAAACAAAAATGCAGGAAGATAGTTAGCAAGTTAGGCTTTCGCCAGCCAGGAGGGACACGGATCGAGGGAGCACGTGGTCAGTCTCGCTGCAGCTAACAGTTCCTCGACAGCCCCTGCGTCCAGTGAGACGAAACGATTGAGGGTGGGCCCAACAGAGGTGGGCCCAACGATTGAGGGTGGGCCCAACTCAAGCTCGCTGACTGTATCAATCGTGGCAGGGAGTTCCCGGCGGAGTAATGAGATATTGTCTGTGAAATAAGTCTGAAAAACCTCAGCTGTAAGGGACTGATCGTGTTGTTTGGGACGGTAGGGACCGTCGTCAGGGAACGAATTATCTTGAACAATTGGGCTGGGCGTGAGTTCGCAGACGCTATCAGAGAGGAATAGTAAATTTGCTTAGCCTCAGTGATAGCATGCTCATAGGTCTCCATAAAAACCTTATAAGCTGATCTCGATGCTCCGTCACGGACCTCTCGCCACGCGCCCTCTAGCCGTCTCTTTTCCCTTTTCAAAGACCGAAGCTCCTCGGTGAACCAAGGGGAACGGTTTTGGCGGGGTTGGAGAGGGCGTCTAGAGGCGATCCCGTCTAGTACGTTGGATAGTGCGGTGTTCCACGTATCCACTTGCACTTCGGCCGAGTCGCTGGCAGGCTCCAGATCCCTCAGAGCATTCAGGAACCTTTCGGGTTCCATGGGTCTCCTTGGGCGAACCCAAATTGGTTCGACGCCCTTGCGGGGAGGGTGGGTCTGCTCTAACCATACTCTCAGGGCAGGGCGATCCGATCATGGAACCTCGATGGAAGAGGTTAGGGTCACCTGGATTCCAGAGCCAAAGATCAGATCTAGCGTGTGACCGGCCTGGTGTGTGGGTCCAGTGTTGTAAAGAGAGAGTCCCACTAGGTCCCTCGCTGCTGGTGTAAAAGAGTCAGCATCGGCGTGGACATTGAAGTCCCCCAGAACAACAAGCCTGTGGAGCCTCAAGGCCCACTCCGACACAAACTCTAGCAGCCGGGGTAGACTCTCTGCTGGTGCGCTAGGCGTACGGTACATCAGGAGAAAGGCTACAGTGTCCGTGGAATCCCACGCTAGGCCGGCACTTTCAATGCCAGAAGCTGCTGAACTTGCTGACCAAACGATCGGTGGTTTGAATCCAGGGACCAGGGTGAGCTGTTAGCCCAAGCTCCTGCCAACCCAGCAGTTTGAAAACTGTTGCCTGAACGATCCACACGTACTGCTTCGGGGCGGGGAATAAGACTGCCAATTCCCAGAAGACAAGCCTGCCCCAGTCTCCGGCACGCCCTGGCCGAAGCCGGAGGAGAGCCCCCCACAAGAACCCCTTCCTCCTGGATCTCTTCCTTTGCTCCTCCTTTGAAGGAGGGAGAGGAAGTGGAGGAGGAAAAGCAGGCCCAGAGAGGTAGCACTTCCTCCCCTCCTTCCTTCCTTCTTCCTTCCCTCCTTCCTTCTTTCCTTCCTTCCCTCTTTCCCTTTCTTTTTTCTTCCCCCTCCTTCTTTCTTTCCTCCCCTCCTTCCTTCCCTATTCCCTTCTTTCCTTTCTTCCTTCCCTCCCTCCTTCCCTCCCTCTTTACTTCCTTCTTTCCCTTTGGAGAGAGAGGACAAATTATAAAGTTTATTTATTCCTTCTTTCCTTTCTCCCTTCCTTATTATTATTATTATTATTATTAGGATGATGATGATGACGACGGTGTCCTCCTGTGGTCAAGGGAAGGCCCCGTGGAGGGAGGCGCCTCAGGTGGACTGCTGCTCCCAGCAGGAAAGGGGGAGAAAGAGAGCCTCCGGCCTCACCTCGCCAGGGGCGGGCAAGCGGCACTCCCAAACCAAGGGCAGAAAGAAAGACCAGCAGCGGTCTTCGGCACGCACACACGCCACAGTATCGGGCACCAATCTCCCTCCCGCGCAAGGGTCAGGCGGCCGCCTCCTTTCCCAGACAAGACAGGAAAGGTACCGTTGCAGTGCTTGCCCGCGTCATAATGCCTGGCCATGGAACCCGGCCGCCTGGCTGCATTCCGTGCAGTGTGCCTGTCACTCACGCTGCGAGGTGCGAGCCCACCCTTGGCTTCACCGGGAGGAGGGGGAGGAGCTTTCTCTTGCGGGGGGCGGGGCCCGGGAGGGGGTTGGAAGGCGGTCGGAGGGGCGGGGCCTGGGAGGAGGGGAGGAGGAGGAGCTTCCGTCAAGCGCGTCCTTGGCGCTGTGGCGGGGGGCGTGGCCTGGGAGCGAGCTAGAAGGCGGGTAGGCCCAGCTCCGAAGGAGGAGGCGGGGCTCTCCATGCGTGGGCATAGAGAACCCTTGACGAGTGAGGGGCGGGGCTCGGGAAGCAAACGGGGAGCTCTCCAAGCCCATGATTGGCTGGAGTGGTCGGAGGGGCGGGGCCTGGGAGGAAGAGAGGAGCAGCTTTCGTTCAGCACCTCATTGGTGAGCAGGGTTACGTGGGAACACGTGGAAACGCCAAGACGCGTGTCAAGACGGAGGAGCGCTATTCCCCCCACTCTGTCCACCCCACATGAGGAGAGAGAGGGCTGCCTCCCTCCCCTCCTCCTGATGGAAGAGAAGCTTGCCCGAGGCCACATTCATTGTCTGATAGTATTATAGATTAATTAGATAAATATATAAAAATAAATATAAATGTATATTATAGTAGCCAGTGATGTGATGTGATGATAAGGGCCCTCAGATAACCCAGTTCAACACAGATATTGTGGAGTTTCCTGCCTTGATATTCAGGGATATAGGGCTGTGTGGAAGGGCCCTCAGATAACCCAGTTCAACACAGATATTGTGGAGTTTCCTGCCTTGATATTCAGGGATATAGGGCTGTGTGGAAGGGCCCTCAGATAACCCAGTTCAAAGCAGATATTGTGGGGTTTCCTGCCTTGATATTCAGGGATATAGGGCTGTGTGGAAGGGCCCTCAGATAACCCAGTTCAACACAGATATTGTGGAGTTTCCTGCCTTGATATTCAGGGATATAGGGCTGTGTGGAAGGGCCCTCAGATAACCCAGTTCAACACAGATATTGTGGAGTTTCCTGCCTTGATATTCGGGGATATAGGGCTGTGTGGAAGGGCCCTCAGATAACCCAGTTCAACACAGATATTGTGGAGTTTCCTGCCTTGATATTCAGGGATATAGGGCTGTGTGGAAGGGCCCTCAGATAACCCAGTTCAACACAGATATTGTGGAGTTTCCTGCCTTGATATTCAGGGATATAGGGCTGTGTGGAAGGGCCCTCAGATAACCCAGTTCAACACAGATATTGTGGAGTTTCCTGCCTTGATATTCAGGGATATAGGGCTGTGTGGAAGGGCCCTCAGATAACCCAGTTCAACACAGATATTGTGGAGTTTCCTGCCTTGATATTCGGGGATATAGG
>JARBWK010000002.1:2132114-2176593 GCA_030556195.1 Anolis apletophallus
AGCCTTGTGCCAAACCTGGTTTAAGTCACATTAGAACATAAGAACATAAGAACATAAGAACATAAGAAGAGCCATGCTGAATCGGGCCTCGGCCCATCTAGTCCAGCATTCTGTGTCACACAGTGGCCCACTAGTTGTACACAGGGATCTCTAGCAGAAAGGAGGGCAAAACCCTCACCTGCTCCCGACCCCCACAACCAGTACCCGGGAAAATCCTGCCTGCCTCCATCAACACAGAGGTGGCACTTGGATGTCCATTTCAGTAGCTACTGATTCCCTTGGTATCCATGAATCTGTCTAATCCTGCCTTGAAGCTGTCCAGGCTGACAGCTGTCACAACCTCCTCTGGAAGTGAGTTCCATAACCCAATGACCCTCTGGGTGAAGAAATATTTCCTTTATTAGTCCTGACTTTCCTACCTTGGAGCTTTAGGAGTGCCCCCTAGTCCTAGTGTTGTGTGACAGAGAAAAAATATTTTCTCTATTCACCTTTTCTATCCCATGCATGATTTTATACACTTCGATCAAGTCACCTCTTAAACGCCGTCTTTCAAGGCTGAAAAGACCAAGGCGTTGCAACCTGATTTCATAAGGGAGCTGCTCCATCCCTTGGATCATATTTGTTGCCCTTCTTTGTACCTTTTCCAGTTCCGTTATATCCTTTTTGAGGTGCGGTGACCAGAATTGTACACAGTACTCCAAATGTGGCCTTACCATAGATTTGTAGAGAGGCAATACAACATTTGCCGACCTATTTTCGATTCCCTTCCTGATCATGCCAAGCATAGAATTTGCTTTTTTCACTGCTGCAGCGCACTGGGTTGACATCTTCATTGAGCTGTCCACCAAAACCCCAAGATCCCTTTCCTGGTTTGTCTCAGAAAGCTTTGATCCCATCAGTTGATAAGTGTATTTGGGGTTCTTTTCCCCGATGTGCATCCCAGTCGGGCTTCCGCGCGGGCCACGGAGTGGAGTCCGTTCTCGTGGCAATCACTGATGACATCCGTCGACAACTGGATCGGGGAGGCTCGGCAATCCTAGTCCTCTTGGACCTTACGGCGGCCTTTGATACCGTCGACCACGACCTGCTTCTCCATCGCCTGGCGGCCTCCGGGATCCCCGACAGAGCTCTGGCCTGGCTGGAATCGTTCCTGCGAGGCCGCCGCAGCGGGTCGAGTGGCAGGGTCAAGTCTCTTTGAAAAACGAATTGGAGTGTGGAGTCCCTCAGGGTGCCATTCTATCTCCCACCCTCTTTAATATCTACATCCAGCCCCTGGCTAATATTGCTAGGAGCCATGGGTTCTCCTGCTACCAATACGCAGACGACACGCAGCTGCTCTTGAAGCTTGACCCAGGGTCATCATCAGTACCGGACAGTTTCAGCCTAGGATTGAGGCGGTGACGAGCTGGCTCAGGGCATATAGACTCAAGATCAACCCGGCTAAAACGGAGATCCTCTGGCCGGGTCGTCCCGACCCCCGCCCCACCACTTCCACTCTTCGAGGGCGAGTCCCTGGCTCCAGCCCCGGCGGTGAAAAGCCTGGGAGTGATCCTAGACGAAAATCTCACGATGGAGGCCCAGATCCAGGCTGCAGCTAAGGCGCCTTTTTCCATCTCCCGTAGGGCCCGTCGGCTGGCCCCTACCTTCCACCAGAGGCCTTGAGAACAGTGGTCCATGCCACTGTCGTCTCACGCCTCGACTACTGCAACGCCCTATATGTGGGCCTCCCCCAGACAACAACTAAGAGGCTGAAACGTATCCATAACGCCGCAGCCAGACTCATTACTGGGTCATCAGTGAGGGATCACATTTCCCCCATTCTTAAAGAACTTCACTGGCTGCCCCTAGAGTTCAGAGCCCTTTACAAACTCCTGGTGCTCACCTTTAAAGCCCGGCACAACATTGGGCCTTCCTATCTGAGTGACCGGCTGACGGCCCAATGCAGCGAGAGGCCAGCACGCTCCATCAACGGTGACCGCCTGACTACCCCTGGAGTGCGGGAGGCTAGACTGGCGGAAACTCGGCGGAGAGCCTTCTCCGTCGCGGCCCCTTCGACTTGGAACTCACTGCCGGAACTCACTGGATTCCGGCCAGCCTTGAAGACCTGGCTCTTCCGCCTAGCGTTCGGGACTGGCTCGGTACCCTGGACTACCTGAGCCACCCTCCTGTTCATATTCCATGTTTTTAAACTGTTGTACATTGTTCACCCTAGGGTTTTAACTGTTGTAAGTCGCCCGGAGCACCGCCGGTGGAGGGCGACTCACAAATATTAAAGTATTATTATTATTATTATTATTATTATGACTTTACACTTGTTTAGGTTAAAATGCATTTGCCACTTTGTTGCCCATTCACTCAATTTCGAGAGATCTTTCTGGAGCTCTTTACAGTCAGTTTCATTTTTAACTACCCTGAACAGTTTAGTGTCATCTGCAAACTTTGCTACCTCACAATTTACATCGACATCCAGATCGTTTATGAATAAATTAAAAAGTAACGGTCCTAAAACTGAACCTTGGGGTACGCCACTTCTCACCTCTTTCCACCCAGAGAAGTGTCCATTTATTACCACCCTTTGTTTCCTACAGTTTAGCCAGGTTCCAATCCAGGACAAGACCTGTCCCCTGATTCCATGGCTGAAGAGCTTATTTAGGAGCCTTTGGTGAGGGACTTTGTCAAAAGCCTTTTGAAAGTCAAGGTAAACAATATCGACTGGGTCCCCTTTATCTATGTGTTTATTTACACCCTCAAAGAATTCTATCAAGTTAGTAAGACATGATTTGCCTTTGCAGAAACCATGTTGATTTTCCTTCAGCAATGCCTGTTCTTCTATGTGCTTAGTAATTTTTTTCTTTAATAATGGTTTCCATCACTTTGCCTGGAACTGAGGTTAGACTAACTGGCCTATAATTTCCTGGATCACCCCTGGATCCTTTCTTGAAGATCGGAGTTACATTTGCCTCCCTCCAGTCCTCGGGTACAGTGCCTGATCTTAGAGAAAGGTTATATATTTTGGCTAGAATTTCAGCAATTTCACACTTGAGTTCCTTAAGAACTCTGGGGTGGATGCCATCTGGCCCTGGTGATTTGTTGACATTTAGTTTAGTAAGGCATGTGAGAACATCTTCCTTGTTTATCTCTATCTGGTTTAATTCATTTAATTCCCTCCCTGAAAAAACTGACTCAGCTGCAGGCATATGTTGTCTGTCCTCCTGTGTGAAAACAGAGGCAAAGAAGTCGTTTAGCCGCTCAGCAATCTCCTTGTCTTCACTTATCGTCCCTTTCTTACCATTTTCGTCAAGTGGCCCAACTGCTTTTCTAGTTGGGTTCCTGCTTCTGATGTACTTAAAGAAGTTTTTGCTATTTTTTTAAATGTTCTTAGCTATATGTGCCTCAAAATCTCTCTTGGCTTTCCTGACGGTTGCTTTGCATTTAGTTTGCCAGAGCTTGTGTTCCTTTCTGTTCTCCTCAGTAGGAAGAGCCTTCCATTTCTTAAATGAGTTTTTCTTCTTTCCAATCACATCTTTTACTTCATTTGTAAGCCATACTGATGTCCTCTTGGACTTTCCGGCCTCTTTCTTATTTTAGGAATGCATTTTAGTTCGGCTTGTTTTATAGTATTTTTAAACAGTTTCCAAGCATTTTGGAGGGATTTGATTTTTTTACTGTTCCTTTTAGTTTGTTCTTTACTATTTTTCTCATTTTGGTGAAATTCCCTTTGTGAAAATTTAAGGTCTCTGTGTTAGTTTTCACTGACAGTTTGCTATCCAAACTTAAGTTGAAGGTTATTGTGTTGTGGTCACTGGTACCTATGGGCTCAGTTACAAGGACATCTTGAACGAGATCTTGTTCATTAGTTAGCACCAAGTCCAGGATCCCCTTTCCCCTGGTTGGTTCCATGACCATCTGCTCAAGTGAATAATCAGCTAGCATGTCGAGGAACCTTGTCTCTCTTTCATGCGTAGAACAAGAATTTAGCCAATCTGAACTTCATTTTCCAGATAGCAGTCTGCCTCTGGAGTTTGGTTGGGAGGGTGATAGCAGATCCCTAGTGCTAGATTAGTTTTTTGTCCTGGGACTTTTACCCACAATGTTTCTGTAGGTGAGTTTGAATTTTCTTGAAGTTCTAATTCATGAGATTCTAGCTCTTCATTTATGTACAGGGCCACACCGCCACCATTTTTCCCTCTCCTGTCTTTCCTGTACAGTTTATAACCTGGAATCTTTGTGTCCCATTTGTTTTCCTCCATCCACCAGGTTTCTGTTATGCCAATAATATCAATATTTTTTTCTTTTGCCAAATATTCCAACTCCCCTATTTTTGTTCGAAGGCTTCTAGCGTTTGCGTACAGACATTTATATTTATTTCTCTGGTGCACTTTCAATTTTGGCTGTTTGTGAGAATTTGTAGAAGGCCTACCATGTCCTACCTCTCGACTACTACTATCTATCTTTTCTGTTGACTCAGCCATTTGTGTATGGATTTCGTCCTCCATACTTGGCATTTCACCCTCTCGAACCGGAAGCTGCCCAGCTCCTGTCGACTTTCCCCTAGGAATCAGTTTAAAAGCTGCTCTGAAATCTTTTTAATATTAATCGCCAGTAGATGTACCTCTACTCACTTCCAAAGTACCCCACCCACACAAGCATCAACCTCTACATGAACACAGCAGACGGAAAGACAAAAAACATTGTATATCCACAAGCTCTGCAGAACGCCAGCAACACCACACACCGACAACTCCACAGGACTTCAACATCCCACCCACCAGAACAACCCACAACGACACAGCCATGACCCCACCAAGACCATAAGTCACATCAATTCCAACCCTTACATACTCAGACTTTCTTGCATCTCCTAAATAGGGCACAGCAACGCCTGCCGGGTACAGCTACGGTATATATATATCTAGAGAGAGAGAGAGAGAGGACACAAAAGCACAGGCAGAAAAGCAAACATCACAGGGAATTGTGTGTGTGTGCAGTCATGTAGCCAGGGGGGGCTAAGGGGGCTTCAGTGCCCCCCCCGAAATTCTCAGGGTGGTCCGCGAAAAGGCCTTACAGGTACTGTCAGGAACTTCAATGCTTTCCAGTAAAGACGCTACAGAACTGCTGCTTCTTCCAGTGGTAGTTTATTGAAGACACAAAACCTATAAAGCTGAAGCACCCGCTTCCCATCACCACAATCCTTATATACTAATCCCTCCCCCATGCAATGCCTGGAGAGGGTTGCACCCTGACTCAGCAATCCCAGTGAGTCTTTGCATTACCCAGAGTTCCCTGGGTATTACATCATACCCCAGAGTCTTATCTAGACCAAAGGTCATAGTCCCAGTATATTCAACTGCAAAGAAATAGAGCAACGTTCATGGTTGAGTCATCTCTCTCTGACTCAGCAACTCACGTGAAAGTAGTAGGCTCATGGCAGGCTGGGATCTGTCTCTGGCCCCAGGCATAGAGATTCTAGCCCTGACAGGTACATTATTTAAACTGTTATGTTTATTCATATCATGCTCTGATCACCATGCTCATTATATCCCACATTAATGGGGTTATTGGGATAACAATACAAAAGGTTTGCTAGGGTAGACCCTCTTCCACCCAGTCTCAGCCCCCCCCCCCCCGAATCAAAATCCTGACTACGGCCCTGTGTGTGTGTATGTGTCTATGTAAGAGGGTGGGTCAAAAGAAGGACGACTGAAATGATCCAGGGTCTGGAGAACAAGCCCTATGGGGAGCGGCTTAAAGAGCTGGGTATTAGCCTGCAGAAGAGAAGAAGGCTGAGAGGAGACATGAGGAGGGCCAAGAATACATATGTGAGGGGAAGCCCTGGGGGGGGGGGAGCAGGCTTGTGTTCTCCCTCTGCCAGGCCCATCTCCCCATGCAAAGGGGGCACGAGAGGAGCCTCCCTCCCTCCCACAAGGGTGGTAAAACATCAAAGCATCTGGGAAATGTCGCCTGGGCGGGCCACGACCTTGCAGGCGGCCAATTCTCTCACACCAGAAACGACTTGGAGTTTCTCAAGTCGCGCTCCTGAGAAGGAAAAAAAAAAGAAGCGCTTCGTGGTTTCTGTAAGCACTCATCCCCAGGCGGAGCTTGGCAGCTGGTTCCGGGCTTTCCCCGTGGATGGAAACCCCTTTCTGCAATCCCGCTTTGGGCTTGCGTGCCATGGTCGGTGTGGCCGTGGCCGGAGGGGCCAGGAAAGAGAGGGGCGGCCCTGGGGAGGCAGCCAGGGCGCGGCCCCTTTAACCAGGCCAGGCTCCTCCTCCCCGGCCTGTCCGCTGACCCCTCGGAAGGGCATCCCTGGCCACAAGAGGCGGCGGCGGCGTGTTCCGAGCTGTTTCCCGGCGGCGATGGAGGCGGTGGCGTCCGTGGCGGGGCTGCTGGTGCTGGTGCTGCTGGCGGCGGGGCTCCTGGCTCTGGGCCTGTACGGCGCCTTCGTCCAGTGGGTCCACGCCAAGTACGACCACATCCCCGGCGCCCCTCGAGACAGGTGAGCAGGAGGAGGAGGAGAAGGCCCCCGGGTTGGCCGCTTGGCATCCATCCCCCCGGCCTGGCCCGAAACCAGGTGGTCCGCGAAAAGGCCCTCCTTCCCTGCTCATTATATCCCCCGGTGTTTTGGACTTCTCAGCTCAGCCCCCCATTCTCCTCTTCCTCCAACTGTTCCAAAGTGAGACCCTGAGTCCCAAGGAGACAATGGTGACTCGTAGTAAGGAAAGGGAGCTCTTCCGATAGACGAGAATCCAGGAAGAGTTGGGAGAGACCTCCCTGGGGGGCCACCCCCCAGCCCAGCCCCCTTCTGCCAAGACGCAGGGAAGTCGCATTCAAAGCACCCCCGACAGGTGGCCACCCGGCCTCTGTTTCAAAACCTCCAAAGAAGGAGCCTCCACCACACTTCCCCGGGGGCAGCAGAGAGTTCCCCTGCTGAACAGCTCTCACCCTCAGGAAGCTCTTCCTCATGTTCAGGGGGAATATTTGTGGAATGCTGCTGCCAATCATGTGACATGAGGATTCCAGCCAAGTGCTGGACCAAGACAGACCTTTGGTCAGTTCTTGTGGTGTTATGACAGGTCAAGGTTTTCTCTCTGCGGTGCTGCATTGCATGAACCCGACAGTGTTGAGCAGGCCTGAGCCAACTGCAACCCTCCGTCCCTCTCCCCCTCCCTCCAGGTGTTTTGGACTTCAACTCCCACCATTCTCATCTTCCTAAAACTTTTCAAAAGTTAGGGCCCGAGTCCCAGGGAGAGGCAGGTGAACATGAAATTATTACTACTAGTAAGGAAAGGGAGCTCTTCTCTTCCGATAGACGAGAATCCAGGAAGAGTTGGGAGAGACCTGCTGGTCGGCCATCACCCAGCCCAGCCCCCTTCTGCCAAGACGCAGGGAAATTGCATTCAAAAGCACCCCTGACAGATGGCCATCCAGCCTCTGTTTCAAAGCCTCCAAAGAAGGAGCCTCCACCACACTCCGTGGCAGAGAGTTCCCCTGCTGAACAGCTCGCACCCTCAGGAAGCCCTTACTCATGTTCAGGTGGAATATTTGTGGCATGCTGCTGCCAATCGTGTGACATGAGGATTCCAGCCAAGTGCTGGACCAAGACAGACCTTTGGTCAGTTCTTGTGGTGTTATGACAGGTCAAGGTTTTCTCTCTGCGGTGCCGCATTGCATGAACCCGACCGTGTCGAGCAGGCCCGGGGCCAACTTGGACCTGCCAGACAGGAGTTCACCCCACCCCCTGGATCTGAACCGCCGATGACCTTTCGGTCAGCAGTCCTGCCAGCGCAAGGGTTTAACACAAGGGGCTCCATCCTCTTCGTAAAACAAGTATTATTATAAGTAGTTACGTAAATATTGAGAAACTTACTGGACCTTTTCACAGCAACAGTGAAGACATTTCTCTGGTGTCGGGTTCAAGGCCTTGAAGGGCCTTTCCTTCCTTTCCTTCACTTTAAGTGTATAAAGACTATAATTCCCAATACGGTTCCAGCCCAGTTGACCCGAACGTGTTCTCCCCTACAAACCATGAAGGACATTAAGATCTTCTGGGGAGGCCCTGCTCTCGGTCTTGCCACCTTCGCAAGCGCGTTTGGTGGGAACGAGAGACAGGGCCTTCTCCGTGGTGGCCCCTCAGCTGTGGAACTCTCTCCTGAGCGAGATTAGACCTGCCCCCTCCCTCCTGCCTTTTAGGAAGCTAGTCAAATCCTGGCTTTGGAAGGAAGCATCCCCAGAATAAGGCCAAGATGGCTTCTGGATAAAAGGGGAGGAGCACATAGATTGGACTGAGTTGAATTTGATTTTATGTGGCGATTTGGTTTTCATGCATTGTATTGTTTTGTATTTTATGCTATTTATATGTGTTTTAACTTTGTTTATTTGTTTATTTATTTATTATTCATTCTTGTATGCCGCCACTCCCCGACGGCTCGGAGCAGCCTACACAACAGCGTAACTAGAGACAGCATAAAACAGACAAAACAGCAGATAAGCTAACTAATCTAAAATTAAACTAGGCTAAACTACGGTAGCAGAATAGCAGAATCAGAATCAATAGTCAAACGGCAGCTTGAAGAGATGGGTTTTGCAGGCCCTGCGGAAGAAGGACAGCTCTTGCAAGGCACACACTTCAGCTGGCAATGTGTTCCAAATGTTCGGGGCCGCCACAGAGAAGGCTCTACACTGAGTAGAGTCCAGACAGATGGCCTTAGAACTAGGCACTTCGAGGAGATTTAGCTCTTCAGAGCGGAGCGATCTCTATATCAGTGTTTCCCAACCTTTTTTGAGCCATGGCACACTTTTTACATTTGCAAAATCCTGGGGCACACCACCAACCTAAATGACACAAAATGACACTCTAACACAGTAATACATATAGTTAATATGTTTTAAAAATGTATTTATACACTCTGTGTAAAACCTGGGCCTGTTTCGATGAACACAACATAGATATCCTGGCAGGAATGGCAGAAAGACACAAACTTCCCACACAGGACTCCCATAACCAAGAGAAAATGCTATAAGAGTTTGGTGGGCATTGACCTTGGGTTTTGGAGTTGTAGTTCACCTATATCCAGAGAGAACTGTGGACTCAAACAATGTTGGATCAGGACCAAACTTGGCATGAATACTCAATGTGCTCAAATATGAACGCAGATGGAGTTCAGGGGAAATGGACCTTGACATTTGGGAGTTGTAGTTGCTAGGATTTATAGTTCCCCTACAATCAAAGAGCATTCTGAACCCCACCAATGATAGAACTGGGCTAAACTTCCCACACAGAACCCCCAGGAGGCATGAGGAGGTCTCTACTTGGGAAAGGGAGGCGGGCCTTCCCAATGCATGGAAAGGGAGAGGCCAAGTAGACAACAGGTGGGGAGGGGTGGTTGTAATTTTGTGCCTTCATCGAGGTAGGTTTCTTAGGGTTTTTATACTTCAACACACTAGGCTCTCACCCCCCTTCCTGGAGGTTCCAATTTCCCACGGCACACCTGATGATCGCTCACGGCACACTAGTGTGCCCCGGCACACTGGTTGGGAAACACTGCTCTATATGACGTTTTAATATTGTATTAAACTGCATTGAATTTTGCTGTGAGGCCGGTTCGAGTCCCTCTTCGGAGGTGAGAGGGCGGGATATACAAGTTTTAAATAAATAAATAAAGTTTATTAGGCAGAGGGATCAGGTCCTGTCAGTAAACGGTTGGATAGCTGCGAAGGAAGTTGTACTTTGTAACAAAGAATTTGTACTGTTTAAACTAAACACAGGCGCTCATGCCAAGATCTCTTGAAATCATTAAGCTTGTTAACTCGGACTTCTAACTTTTGCTTTCCTGATATGGGCTTCCTATCATCCCTTTGATTCCTACCTTCCACCGTACTTTGAAGTTACTCCCGACCCATCATCTTTGTGAGCCAGTCTCCAACCCCCACTCCTTTCGTCTCAAGGTTATTTCTACTTGGACGCTCATCGGCATTTGCCATTGTTACTGATTGATTTATGCATTGAAGTGGAGGCTCCAATATTGTGGAAGGACTTGAATTGATTGTATTACCATGCTCTGTGTATAATACTCATGTTTGTGATTTATGCATTTGTATGCATTCTACTATTGAAACGTTTATTGATTCTATGTCCACTTATGCTACTAAATGAATTATTTTTCTAATTACGTTTGATATTATTGCTACCCTATTTGCTGTTTCGTATTCTATATGGTGTAGCCCACTGTTTTTGTAGTAGAGGCATTATGTCCGTCAAAGAGCTTGGGAGTCCTTTTGAACCCTCTGCTCACGATGGAGGCTCAGGTCTCCACCGTGAGCAGAATTGCGTTTTTTCCACCTCGCCAAGCTAGGCGACTGGCTCCCTACTTGTCTAGGAACGACTTGGCTACAGTGATCCAAGCTACGGTCATCTCAAGCTTAAGACTACTGTACTGCCTTCTATATTGACCTACCTCTGGCCGTGATTCGGAAGCTCAAGCTGGTGCAGAATGCCGCTGCTAGACTTCTCGCCAGGATGCCGGCGAGATGTCACATAACTCCAATTCTGCAGCAACTGCACTGGCTTCCGATCGAGCATTGAATTACCTTTAAAGTGTTGGTACTTACTTTCAAGGCCTTGTATGGTCCACAGCCAGTGTATTTGAGGGACCGTCTTGCCCCCTATCGAACCCAGAGATCACTTCATTCTGAAAATCTGAACCTGCTGGACATCCCTAATTTTAAGATCTATCATCTAACTGCTACTAGGCGCAGAGCCTTTTCGTTAGTGGCTCCTACACTTCGGAGTGTGCTACCTTCCAAAGCCCGGGCTCTCCGGGCAGGCCCGGATACCCATAAGGCCACCCGAGGCCATGGCCTCGGGCGGCAGATTTGGGGGTGGCATTCCGGGCCTGAAGGAAGGGGTGAAGGAAGGAGTGGCGCCCGCCCGCAAGGGACAAGGAGCCGGGGCAAGTCCCGCCGCCCTAGGGAGACTCACACAGCTTCCCCACCGCTGCCGCTCGCGGCGCGCCCTCCTTCCTTCAGTGAAGGGAGGAGGCGCCCGTGCGAGCAGCGGTGGCAGCGGGAAGCCGTGTGAGTCGCCCTAGGGGCGGGACTTCCGGCGGTGCCTTGTCCGTCATGCCGGCAGCGGCTCCGCCCCTCCTCCCTTCAGTGAAGGGAGGGGGCGGAACCGGCGTGACGGACAAGGCGCCACTGGAAGTCCCGCCCCTAAGGCGACTCACGCGGCTTTTGCCGCCACCGCCCCGCTCGCCCGTGCCCCAAATACGAGCGGGGCGGCGGCGGGGGAAGCTGCGTGAGTCTCCCTAGGGGCGGGACTTCCAGCGGCGCCTTCTCCCTCACGCCGGTTCCGCCCCCTTTCTTCACTGAAGGGAGTAGGGGTGGAGCCGCTGCCGGCGTGACGGACAAGGCACCGCTGAAAGTCCTGCCCCTAGGGAGACTCACGCGGCTTCCCCCGCTTCCTTCAGTGAAGGGAGGAGGGCGCCAGTGCGAGCGCGGCGGCAATGGGGGAAGCCGCGTGAGTCTCCCTAGGGGCGAGACTTCCAGCGGCGCCTTGTCCGTCACTCCTCCCCCGCCCCCCGCAAGAGGCCCCGGCCCCTGGAGGGGCGGCATTTAGACAGGGGGGCCTTGGGCGGCACAGTCCACTAATCCGGGCCTGACTCCGGGACCTGCCAACCTTTCAGAGGGCATGTAAAACCACACCTCTATCTCGGCAAGCCTTTGAGCTAGGCAAATGTGGTTTAAATTGTTCTTAATTCTGATTTGATTATTTGATTAAAAATGTATTATTATTCTGCTGTAAACTGCTCCGAGCCTTTGGGGAGTGGCGGTGTAGAAATCGGAATAATAAATAAATAAGCAAACAAACAATCTTGCAGCCTAACTTTTTGAGAGTCAGTGTCTTATTATGCGCAGCTGAATCATCTCTTGCCTTATTTTTTTAAACAGCTTTTTCTTTGGTCATCTTCCATTCTTGTGGAAAGCGTTGAAGAACAAGGAGCTTGCGCACGATCTCTTTCTGCAATGGTACGTTGTATGGAAATTATTTAGGTAGCTCGACATAAGAGTCTGTGAACCGCAGTGCTGGTGCCTATAATGTTTCTTCATCTTTAGGAGTTAAATGTCTAAATAAAATCTGTTTTTTTAAAAAAAAAAAATGAAAATTTAACCTTTTATTCATAAAAGAATCCAACGACAGGAAAGCAGATTCCACCTGAACATTACAAAGAGCTTCCTAACTCTGAGAGCTGTTCAGCAGTGGGACTCCCTGCCTTGTAGTGTGATGGAGGCACCTGCTTTGGAGGCTTTTAAGCAGAGGCTGGATGGCCATCTATCGGGGGTGGTTTGAATGTGATTTTCCTGCTTCTTGGCAGGACTGGATGGCCCACAAAGTCTCTCCCAACTTTATGATTCTATGATTTTAACTTTCCAGTAAGTTGCTTAATTTTGATTTAGTTCCAAGGTAGGAATAATGAAGGGTCTGGAGAACAAGCCCTATGAGGAGCGGCTTAAAGAGCTGGGCATATTTAGCCTTCAGAAGAGAAGGCTGAGAGTAGGCATGTAGCTGGAGGGGGGGCTTGAGGGGCTTCAGCCCCCCCCCACCCAAATTCTCAGGGTGGTCCACAAGAAGGCCTTACTGATACATTATTTAAACTGTTATGTGTATTCATGTCATGATCTGATCATCATGCTCAATATATCCCATATGCATGGGGGTATTATTGGGATAACGATACAAAAGGTTTGCTAGGGTAGACCCTCTCTCACCCAGGTTTGGCCCTCCCCCCCCGGAATCAAACTCAGCCCCTCCCGAATCAAAATCCTGGCTCCAGCCTGGCTGAGAGGAGACATGATGGGCATGTATAAATATGTGAGGGGAAGTCATAGGGAGGAGGAGGGAGCAAGCATGCTTTCTGCTGCCCTGGAGACTAGGACGCAGAGCAATGGCTTCAAACTACAGGAAAGGAGATTCCACGTGAACATTAAGAAGAACTTCCTGAGTGTGAGAGCTTTTCAGCAGTGGAACTCTCTGCCCCAGAGTGTAGTGGAGGCTTCTTATTTGGAGGCTTTTAAGCAGAGGCTGGATGGCCATCTGTCGGGAGTGCTTTGAATGCAATTTTCCTGCTTCTTGGCAGGAGGTGCTTGAGTTTCCTTCCAACTCTATGATTCTATTATTCTATAATCAGTAGAGTTAAATTAAATAAGTAAGAACTTCCAAAATATTAATGTTTTTGAGGAATCAGATATTTGGGTGTATGTAATCAAATGTATTGTTTGCAGATTCAGAAAATTTGCTTTGGTTATTCTTCGCAGCCTGATGTATATCGCTGAACAACCATTTAATACTGTATCTTAGGCTTGTTTGATCAAGGAAAAAAATGATTCAAAACTTGTTTCGGATGTAAGGAAGGGAGGGCTGGCGATTTGATTCCGAAGTGATTTCTGAACTTTTCCGGAAAAAGTTTGAATTTTCCAAATTTTCCAAAATTTCTGAATTGCTTTATTAGTGGCAGGCGCGATTGCGCAATGCACGAAAACCTGCAAACGGGACGGGCAACACTTGGGGATTCCCTTTCCCTCAGTTTTAGACCACTACTGACAAAACTTGCCACAGTGTTAGAAAACATTCTCCCCTGTCAGCATGCTAACTTTCAACGTGTTTAGAAGATCCCTTTCAGTAATTTCAGTAATCTAATAAGGTTGGGGGTGAATCCGGCGAAGACGGAGATCTTGTGGCTGGGCCGCCCGGGCGGGGTGGGTGACCGGCTTCCGACCCTGGGCGGTGCGGCGGCCAACCTTTAGTAGTACCATTGGTAAGGTTGGCCCATTTAACATCCACCCGCCGGAGGGCGTTCTCGGTGATAGCTCCAACGCTATGGAACGCCTCCCGGCTGAAGCCAGGGCCTTGAGGGATCTACTCCCATTCAGACGGGCCTGCAAAACTTTTTGTTTGGCAGGCCTTTGGTGAGTAGGCCCGTGTGTATATCCACTCCGCTGCTATATCTACTGTTGCTTAATGTTTTAATTGTTATTGCGTTTTAATTGTTTTTAGGTGCTATGTTTTAACCTTTGGCGTTGTGCCATTGGCTCTTGTGAGCCGCCGCGAGCCCCCGGGAGTCGGCGGTTGAGAAGCCACAACAAATAAATAAATAAATAAATAAATAAATATTACAAGAAGGAGAAATGTGCTGCCTCCAGGATTCTCTTGGAAAATTTAAATCTATCCCTCTGTTTTGCATATTTGTCTAGGGCAGACCTCTCTGAATATGAGAAAATGGAATTTATCTCATCACTTTAAATTCTCTCGGCATTACTTCGTGAACAAATATTCTTAGGAAGGACTCATCCCACGCTTTTTACAAGCGCGTTGATGACTAAAAAGGCCAATCTGAGATAGGCAAGTTCGGTTACAGAAAGCACAGCAGATAGTCTCCTTGGGTGATGTTGTTTCTAAGTTGTGGTTCTTTCTGCGTTGTCGTTTCTCTTCGAGACCCGTTTGGCGTGTCTTCTCGAAAGAGGCCGGAGCATTGTGGAGAGTGCGTCTCCATGCCTCCCGATGTTGTAGCGGAAATCTGGAGTCCCAAAACTCCCCAGGCAAATACCTCTGACTCTCAGGCGGCGACTTTCGTGCGGGCACAGGAACGAAACGACGCAACAATTGATACTGGTCCAAATGAAGCCAAGTTTATTTGCAATACATCAGCTGACGGAGTCTGCCTAGCATAAAGGCTGCTAATATGGCAGAGCCCCGAACAAACGCCAACACTCAGGTTTTATACATTCAATGGCGACAGTTCCTTGATCCCGCCCATCTTCACAGCTTGCAATAGGCTGGCACCCATGAACCCATTTATTTTACCCAATTAAACAAAGCATTGTTCAGCACTACACTCTTATTTGTTAATAGCTGTGGCGCAGTATTAATTTCTCATTCTCACGGTATGTTATCTGCCATATGGGCAAGATGTTCTCAAATCGCAACATTTCTACAGCCATTCCCTGTGCCAGCCAACAGGAACAGCTTCATTTGCCCATGCGCGCTTTCTAACCATTCAGACACAATGTAAACAACGCAGCATGGTGGACTATGGGCCAATCAGGCCGCTTCTTATCTAAAGGCACATGATGTTCTTCTGGCAAATCACTGCTTGTGCCTTGCTGCCAATCAGAGCTGATTATTCCCGTCATGGCAATTTGGCAAGCTGCCTCGCTATTCTAAGGCTAGCTACCCTGAAACCTTTGCTGTGCATCACTCTCTCCTGACGGTACTTCTGCTAAAAGCATCAATTCCGCTTTAATGTGAAGCCAGGGTGGACCATTGTTGGTGATCAATCTGGCCAAGCCTGAGATGTTGTTTCAGGGAGTCCTTATATCTCTTTTTGGGGGTGCCTCTCTTGCGCCGACCTGTGGCGAGTTCAGGGGTGCTCACACTTTTTCAGCATGCGAGCTACTCTTAAAGCAACCAAGTCCAAAAGATTTACCTGCCCCCGCTGCCGCGTGCTCCTGCGCGCTCCCGCTGCTGCGCGCTCTTGTCACCACACGTGCTCCTGTTGCTGTTTTATGCCCGCGCAGCGATGCTTCCGCCTGCGGGGTATTGCAGAGGGAGCGCTCCGCCCTGCTTGTCTCGCCGGCAACGGAGGCTGCACAGCTGCTTCTGGACGAGAGAGAGGCAGGGCGCTCCCTCCAGAGGCCCCGCCTCGTGCTTCCTTCTTCCTGCAATGCCCCGCAGGCGAAAGAAGCACCGCGAGAGCGAAAGCCAGCAGCAGGAGCGCGCGTGCGCACAGGGTGTACCTGCGCATGGCAGGAGCGCCCCATCCTGCTGGTGAGGCCCGAAGATCACCTGGAGGAGGGCCAAAGATCTACTAGTAGCTTCAGAGCTACCTAATGAGCATCCCTGCCATAGAGTATCTTTGGGAGGCGGTGGTCCTCCATCCTAGAGACGTGCCCTGCCGAGCGCAGCTGTGTTCTCAATAGCATGGCCTCAACGCTGGTGATCCCTGCTTGCTCAAGGACAGCAACGTTCAACACATAGTCAGTCCAGTTAATGTGTAACCCCAAGAAGAGAAAGGGGGATTCCAAAGTTGTGTGGTGTGATTCCCCAAGGAAAAGATTAGATTAGTAGATTTCTAGTTTCCAAAAGTACAACGTGTAACCCCAATCAGACAAAGGGGCCTCCAAACTTTTGTGTGTTTTTCCAAGGGGAATTGTTAGCAGCAAAGGGGAATTCTGCTTTTCCAAAGCACAGAAGTCAAACCCCAGGAGCAGGGCCGTAGCCAGGATTTTGATTTGGGGGGCTGAGTTTGGTTCGGAGGGGGCTGAGACTGGGTGGAAGAGGGTCTACCATAGCAAACCTTTTGTATTGTTATCCCAATAACCCCATTAATGTGGGATATAATGAGCATGGTGATCAGAGCATGATATGAATAAACATAACAGTTTAAATACCTCAAGAAACTTATGTATGTCACCCTGCACCTCGAAATGTGTTGGATTGTGTTTTTTAATGTGTTTTATGCTTTTATTGTAGGGCTGCATGTCTGTGACATGATGCCCATATACATTGCTGTTATCCGCCCCGAGCCTGTGGGGAGAGCGGAATACAAAATCGAAGAAACAAATAAATAAATAATGTACCAGTAAGGCCTTCTCACGGACCACCCTGAGAATTTAGGGGTGTAGCTCCCCCCCCGGCTACATGCCTGCCCAGGAGAGAAAAAGCCCTTAAACGTTGTAGTCCCTGCTTCAGGAGGGGAATTATTAAGCAGATTGTAGTAGATTTCTAGTTTCCAACAACTACAATGTGTACCCCAAAACAGACATAGGGGGCTCCTTAGTGGTATTTTGTGTGGTTCCCCAAGGAAATTACTTGTTCCCAAGAAAGAAATATAACAAACGAACTCATGGCATATTCAGCAAAGTGATAATATCTTCCCATAGCTGTTTTTTTGTTATTTTCCTAAATAATAATAATAATACATATTAATTTCATTTTGTAGAGTGTTTTTTATTTTATCTTCCTGCCAAAAACATGGTTATGACATTTTGAAAATGGAATATATTTTCTGTCTTATTTCACATAAAGAGAATAATAATAATAATTATTATTATTATTCTCTTTATGTGAAATAAGACAGAAAATATATTCCATTTTCAAAACTTCATAACCATGTTTTTGGCAGGAAGATAAAATAAAAAACACTCTACAAAATGAAATTAATATGTATAATGCTTTAGGTTGAATAGTAAGATTCCACAGAACAATCGGACATTCAGGGGGCTGCGGTGGTGTAACGTATTAAACTGCTGAGCTGCTGAACTTGCTGACCAGAAAGTTGGCAATTTGAATTTTTAGGACGGAGTGAGCTCCTTCTGTTAGCCCCAGCTTCTTCCAACCTAGCAATTCGGAAACATGCAAATGTGAGTAGATCAATAGGTACCGCCTTGGTGGGAAGGTAAATGGTGCTCCATGCAGTCATGCTGACCACATGACCTTGGAGGTGTCTACAGACAACGCAGGCTGTTTGACTTAGAAATGGAGATGACACCACACTCAGAGCCAGAAGGGGAAGCCTTTAACTTTATCTGTGTTTCGTTTTTTCTAGACATTGAGTGTTTGATTTTGTGTTTGTGTATGCTGGAATCCGTCCTGAGTCCCATCAGGGAGATAGGGCGGAATACAAATGAAGGATGATGAGGATGATGAGGATGATGATTACATATGCTGTGCATACTTAGACTAATTTCTACTACATGATTATATAAAAGTAGTGGCACTAATTTTATGTAGTTGTTTTTTTCCAAAAGTTGCATACCATCTGATTACTTATTTGCTGGAAGAAAAAAATATTTTTGGCATAGGTGATAGAGATTTATTCTGTATCAATTCTACTTGAAATGGACTGACTAGAAAATTTAATTTTAGGAGTACTTGATGTCACCACAATACCCAAAAGACCGATTAATATATGGGCGCCTTTTCAATATGTTTGGTGTAAGGTAAGTTAATACAAAATACAATTGGGCGTGATGTTTTGTTCAGAGAATGGACTAATATTCTTATTCAGTTGTAATTCTCAAGGCAACTATGCAGATGTTTTATATAGTGCTACATATAAAGTTTTGTGTTAGAAATATTTGAGGATACTGGTATGGACCAGTGAAGGTTGTGTGTGAATTGGTGAAAACTATGTATCGAAGATGCCCCCAAAGTTCTGGGTGAACTCCCCTAGTTTCATCTTGACATTGAGCAACACACTAACGTTCAAATCCTTGAGCAGGAGTTCCCCTTGAGCAGGAGTCCCCCCCATCATCTAATGCAGTGTTTCCCAACCTTTTTTGAGCCAGGGCACACTTTTTACATTTGCAAAATCCTGGGGCACACCACCAACCAAAATGACACAAAATGACACTCTAACACAGTCATACATATAGTTAATATGTTTTTAAAATGTATTTATACACTCAGTGTGAAACCTGGGCCTGTTTCGATGAACACAACATAGATATCCTGGCAGGAATGGCAGAAAGACATAAACTTCCCACACAGAACTCCCAGAAAAGAGAAAATGCTCTAAGAGTTTGGTGGGCATTGACCTTGAGTTTTGGAGTTGCAGTTCACCTATATCCAGAGAGCACTGTGGACTGAAACAATGTTGGATCAGGACCAAACTTGGCATGAATACTCAATATGCTCAAATATGAACGCAGATGGAGTTCAGGGGAAATGGACCTTGACATTTGGGAGTTGTAGTTGCTGGGATTTATAGTTCCCCTACAATCAAAGAGCATTCTGAACCCCACCAATGATAGAACTGGGCCAAACTTCCCACACAGAACCCCCAGGAGGCAAGAGGAGGTCTCTACTTGGGGAAAGGGAGGCAGGCCTTCCCAATGCATGGAGAGGGAGAGACCAAGTAGACAACAGGTGGGGAGGGGGGTGTTTGTAATTTTGTGCCTTTATCGAGGTAGGTTTCTTAAGGTTTTTATACTTCAACACACTAGACTCCCCCTCCCCCCCGGATTCCTGGACGTTCCAATTTCCCATGGCACGCCTGATGATCGCTCACGGCACACTAGTATGCCCCGGCACACTGGTTGGGAAACACTGATCTAATGTAAATCCATTTCCCTCCCCAGACCAAGTTTAAAACCAGATCGGAATAAGTTTAGAGAGAATCTATTTCATCCAGAAATGCCTGGAGTTGCAACAACCTTGGTCTCAAAACAGAACATTCGATACTTATGCAGACATTATCCAACTCAATTATATGCAGGCCCAGATTAACACCTTTTTGCGCCCTAGGCTACACTTTGGAATTACGCCCCCTTTAAGCCAACCTCTACCGCACCCCTCCCACCCCACATCCTTTCATCCGCTCGTCCCCCTTAGGGCCCTGCATCCAGCTCTCCCGGTGTGGCCCCACTAGGTCCGCCACAGGAGTTTCCCTCTCGGCAGGCACCATGGATGCAGGCATGGGGGGGATGAGCTTCCTCCCCGATGCTGGGTCTTGAGGCACTTGGCTCCTACCCGGTATCGGGGATAGCGTATGCGTTGTAGTCAGCAGCTGTACCAATGCCACGCTTTTCCCCGATACTGGGGCTTGTCGCGTTGGGCTTCTCTCCTGTACTGGGGTTTGCGCATGTGCCGTAGCCGGCAGTTCCGCTTCCCTCTCCAGTAAGGAGGAGTCCCCTCCTTGTGCTGGAGGAGGAATACCATGGTGTTAGGGCATGCGCAGACTGCGCAATCGAGTGTCCTGTACTTGCACTGAAGGAGCCAGCAAGTGGATGCTGTTGCCATTGAGGGAGTTAATTGTTCCTCCTATCGACGTCGAGGCCAGTGTCAAGAGCCCCTGCGCATACGCCATTTGCACAACAATAGCAGAGGCAGGAGCTGGTATTCAGGAAGGGGCAGGGGCGGTGCCGAAAAGGAGGACCTCCGGTATCCTTCCTTCCTCATCTCCATGCGCGTTGCGTTTTTATTTGTTTCAACATTTATTTTTTGTTTGTTTGTGATCTGCACACCCCGGCTTGCACTCCTAGGCCATGGCCTAGGTTGGCCTTATGGGTAATCCTGGCCTGATTATATGTCATTATGTTTTCTACCAGTAGAAGTCTTATTAGTGTTCTGATCACAGTTTCAGCTCACCGAAAAATAATGTTTACATGGTTTTCTCAATTGGGAGATCACTTGGCTGGGATGTGTACTGGAGGGATAGGATACGAACGAGACTATAGGAGAGGTGGGAAGTGAAAAGATCACACAAGCCCTATAGCCTGCCCTTCTTCAAATCATGTTCTGTCAATCAAAATATAACCAGTACTGGCTCTAAATAATACAGATTCTTTTCTCTGCTTTTTCCAGATTTTTAGGAAATGGGTTGGTAACAGATCGCGAACATGACCACTGGCACAAGCAAAGGAGAATTATGGATCCAGCCTTCAGTCGAACGTGAGAAAAAAGTAGATTTTTGGAGTGGGGCTTTTTCAAAGACTACAATAAAAATGCAATAAAGCCCGAGTAGCAAAAGGGTGGGATTCGGCTGTAGCCGTTTCTGTTGTAGCTGGGTGTGCCTGCCCACAAAAGGCAAAATTAAAAGTAGATGACTGGAGAATCCTTTACTGAGCCCTTGTGAACAGCACGACAGAGAGAAAAGTAGAAGGCAGACCAGCCTGCTCACTAGCTACCACTGGCTGCCACTACATTTGGTGGATGTCATTATTTATGGAGATGTTCTCTGTAGGAATCTCTAGATCCAGCCAGTGGGGGAGTGGGAGGGGCCAGGAGTGAGTCCACTGAGCCCACCTCCCGCCTTGTGACATCCATCGATCAAAGCTGAAGAGCGGCAGCCGGCCAATCGGGGAGCCTCCCTCCTTCCCGGGCAGGCGTGGCTCCGCGGACTACGCCAATAGGAAGGCGAAGGCCTACTTGGAGGCGGAAGTCCACGAGGGGGGTTCTCCCTGAGCCACGGATTGCAACCGAGGAGGAGGAGCAGCGGCCCTGAAGGAGACGGAGACGGGTGGGTGTCTCTCTCTCTATCTCCAGGTAGGGCCCCTCCCCCGAAGGAAGGAAGGAAGGAAGCCCCCCCAGGCCTCTCCCCATGACTCTCCCTCCCTGGGGCATGGGGATCCTAATCAGCCCTGGCAGATGGCCACCCCGCCACAGTCCCCAAGTCCCCAGGCGAGGAAGGAAAGGCAGGCTCGGTTTGGGCGCCATCCTCTCTTCCTGGATCCCAAACAACAACTTTCAGTGCCAGTAGTAGAGGGGGGGGGGGTAATTCCAAAGTGTGGCCTAGGGTGCAAAAAGTTGTTAATCTGGGCCTGCCATTGCGGTCACTAAGGATCTAGAGATTCCAAGAGAGAATACTTCTCTTGGCATTTGTTGGTCTTCCAGTGGGATTGTATGGAGGCCTTAGGGATTCCTAGAGAGGTATTCTCTCAATTAAAGCCATAGTATTCTCTCTCATATTTGCATTTTTCCACTTTCACTGGAGTCTTGTGCCCCTAATCCAGGGGTCGGGAACCTATGGCTCGCGAGCCAGGTGTGGCTCTTTTGATGATTGCACCTGGCTCGCAGATTTCGGCTTTTAAAATAAGACCAATGCTGGAGCAATCCACAAAAAATATGGGCAAGAAAGCGGTGTGTAAATAAAGCCCTACAACACTCCAAGGCTCCGAGCGGCTTGCCTAGAGCGTTCCTCCAACCCCCATTTGGCGATTGATTGCTTTGGTCTTCTGCAGCAGCCTCATGTGAACTCCATTCCTCTCTGCCTTCCCATGGAGCCTGTGCGCGTTGTAGGGCTTTCTTGCCTGTATTGTTTGGGGATTGCTCCAGCATTGGGCTTGCTCTATGGATTCTTCGGTTGGACATATGCACCGTCATTCTGCCGGGGCAATCCTTTTCTCATAGTATGTACATATATACTCACATGTAGTTGAATTCAGTCTTAAAATTATATATATATATATATATATATATATATATATATATATATGGCTCTCACGGAAATAAATTTCCAAATATTTTGCTTTCATGGCTCTCTGAGTCAAAAAGGTTCCCGACTCCTGTCCTAATCTGGAAGGCAAATCTGGAAGGCTGACTATTATTTCCCAATAGTAAGAGACGGGTAGAAAGGAAGACACCGAGGGTTGAATATATAGTCAATGTTGATGTTTATCCAGTAAATAAGTTCTCCAAAATCAAGGCAGTATTCTGCATTCGTCGTTGTGAAACCGACAATAAATTTCAAATTAATGGTCTGTATTAGACGGTATAATTAAAGCAAAAAGGCAGGTCTAGAGAAACCACGAAGTACACTAATATCAAGTAAATCCACCATATATCAATCAAATTATGGCGTGGTTCTCAGAGGGGTCGACAATCATGGTCCCAGTTGTTTCGCTAATCCTGGCTTCATCAGGACCCCAGACTCAATTGCTGTATATAAGTTTCACAGGTCCGGATTTCTGTTAATATATACAAAATCTACAATCAATACATGATATAAAACATAATGAGTAGCCCGTACATGGAACTAGCAAGCTGAAGGTCTAAGTAAAGGTACATACCAATCTTAGTATTCTAAAGCATTTCAATGTGGGCGCAGCCACCGACGCGATGTTGCCGAACACTGGTAGTTGGGAAAACGCATCAATTTAACTCTCATTGGCAACACAGGTGTAATCATCCTAGCAGTTTGCTGATTGACAGGTTGTCGTTGAGTCCTCCCGGATACTCAGATTTTAAACTGATTATCCAGAATTTTTCTCTATTGAGTAAGTGCATTTTAATATCACTATGTGGTTTGGGATTAATTTTTTCGAGAATCAGCACTTTAAAATCCTCACATTGGTGGAATTCCCTAAAATGGTTGTAAAGAATAGAGGAATCATTTTTAGTCCTAAAACGCGATTTGTGTTCCTGGATGCGAACTTTAAGTTCCCGCCCAGTTTCACCTATATAGTATAAGGAACAACTATAGACTAAACAATAAATGACGCGTTTAGATCCGCAGGTACTCACGTGTTAAAGTGGATGGTGCGGGTATGGTCACTGGATTCTATGGATTTCTGTTGGCTGATATGTTTGCATATCGAGCAACGACCACATGGATGGGTATAACAACGGGAGGGGTCAATGGGAACCGACTGAGGGGTGTCGGCATGCACCAGGATTTGTTTTATGTTTTGGGTTTTACGGTAAGCAATCATTGGAGGCTTCTCCAGACCAGGAATGGAGTTGACTAGAGGCCAAAATTTGCGTACTATACTTTCAATGTTTTTAGCGTGCGGAGTCAGGGTAAGAGGCCAAATTAATCTATCAGGGGGTGCTAGGATGATTACACCTGTGTTGCCAATGAGAATTAAATTGATGCGCTTTCCCAACTACCAGTGTTCGGCAACATCGCGTCGGTGGCTGCGCCCACATTGAAATGCTTTAGAATACTAAGATTGGTATGTACCTTTACTTAGACCTTCAGCTTGCTAGTTCCATGTACGGGCTACTCATTATGTTTTATATCATGTATTGATTGTAGATTTTGTATATATTAACAGAAATCCGGACCTGTGAAACTTATATACAGCAATTGAGTCTGGGGTCCTGATGAAGCCAGGATTGGCGAAACAACTGGGACCATGATTGTCGACCCCTCTGAGAACCACGCCATAATTTGATTGATATATGGTGGATTTACTTGATATTAGTGTACTTCGTGGTTTCTCTAGACCTGCCTTTTGCTTTAATTATACCGTCTAATACAGACCATTAATTTGAAATTTATTGTCGGTTTCACAACGACGAATGCAGAATACTGCCTTGATTTTGGAGAACTTATTTACTGGATAAACATCAACATTGACTATATATTCAACCCTCGGTGTCTTCCTTTCTACCCGTCTCTTACTATTTGGATATCTTGGAACTACTTCCCATTTACCCTGTGTATTATTTCCCAATGCCATCTGCAACCAAATTAGAAATCATAAGAAAAGTTGGAGTTGGTGGAAAATGAACAAGCCTCTTCCTACATTTTAAAAGGAAGCTTTCAAGTGGCCTCTAGTTAATTCAAATTGTAATTTTTCTTAACTTATGTAATATTTACTTGGCCTAGTTGTTTCCTTTCACACAGGCATCTTGTTAGGGTTTGGTTAATAGGTTTGCTTTCCTTACTTGTGATGTTGGAACCTGTCCCCGTTCTTTCAATGCAATTTCTTTGTCTGGTACCACACTTTGTGTTTAAAAAGCAATGCCCACAAGCACATCTTACAGAGGCACACTTGTATTTGCATAGGAAACTACCGTGATGTAGGGACGCTCTATTTATTTTAATATTTATACATTATTTTAGTAGTTATACACTATTTTAAGTCTTTATAAACTGAAAATAAAGTGAAGGAAAGGAAGGCAAGGCCCTTCAAGGCGGGAGGGAAGGAGGAGGGCTGAGGACGGAAAGCGCCTTGGAGAGCGGCGGCAGCAAAAGCCCACAAAACAGCAAAAATACCATGATATATATTTTAAATTAATATTTTTTGAAATCCGCAAAACAGTGAGTCCGCAATAAGCGAACCGCAAATTAGAGAGGGAACGCGGGGTTTGTGTGTGTGTGTAGTGTGTGCAGTGGATAGTAATGCCATTTTTCTTTCTTGTGACTATGAATAATTTGTAAATCCCAGTTTTTCATAGAAAAGGTGGCTAGGTAAACCCCAACGGCCTTTCTTCAGCAGCTTGTATTAATTTCAGCTACCTGATTGGCCTTATGGAGACATTCAATGACCAGGCGGAAGAGCTTATGATGAAACTTGAGAAAAAGGCAGATGGAGAAACCAAAGTGGACGTGATGGACCTTCTGAGACGGGTGACGCTGGACATCATTGCAAAGGTTGTGACTGGATGAATGCCCTGTTTCTGTGGATGCAGAATGTGATGCAGAGACCAACACTGCGTTGGCTCAAACGATGTATTTAATTAACCAATGGGAAGTGGAAAGGGTTCAGAAGGAGCCATTCTCACTGTTAATGTGGTAATCCCCTACAAACCCACATGATCTCTAAAACAGTGCTTCTCAACCAGTGTGCCGGGGCACACTAGTGTGCCGTGAGCTATCATCAGGTGTGCCGTGGGAAATTGGAACCTCGGGGGGGGGGGGGGGAGTCTACTGTGTTGAAGCATAAAAACCGTAAGAAACCTACCTCGATAAAGGCACAAAATTACAAACACCCCCCTCCCCACCCGTTGTCTACTTGGTCTCTCCCTCTCCATGCATTGGGAAAGCCCGCTTCCCTTTCCCCAAGTAGAGATCTCCTCTTGCCTCCTGGGGCTTCTGTGTGGGAAGTTTAGCCCAGTTCTATCATTGGTGGGGTTCAGAATACTCTTTGATTGTAGGGGAACTATAAATCCCAACAACTACAACTCCCAAATGCCAAAGTCTATTTCCCCTGAACTCCATCTGCATTCATATTTGGGCATATTGAGTATTCATGCCAAGTTTGGTCCTGACCCAACATTGTTTGAGTCCACAGTGCTCTCTGGATATAGGTGACCTACAACTCCAAAACTCAAGTTCAATGCCCACCAAACTCTTATAGTATTTTCTCTTGGTTATGGGAGTTCTGTGTGGGAAGTTTGTGTCTTTCTGCCATTCCTGCCAGGATATCTATGTTGAGTTCATCGAAACAGGCCCAGGTTTCACACTGAGTGTATAAATACATTTAAAAACATATTAACTATATGTACTACTGTGTTAGAGTGTCATTTTGTGTCATTTTGGTTGGTGGTGGGCCCCAGGATTTCGCAAATGTAAAAAGTGTGCCGTGGCTCAAAAAAGGTTGGGAAACACTGCTCTAAGATCATCTGGGGAGGCTCTTCACTCACTTCCACCTCGGTCTCAGACATGGTTGGTGGGGATGAGAGAAAGGGCCTTTCGGTTGTGGCCCCCCGCCTCTGGAACTTCCCAGGGAGATTAGGCTAGCACCCTCCCTGTCCACTTTCCACAAAGATCTAAATACGTGGATGTCCCGCTGTGCTTTTGACTACACAATTCCCTAGATAGCTGGCCCCAGCTAGGATCTAAAAATCTTGTCCTCACACTTTACTATTTGTTTTTTACCCAAAGCTATGCTGACCTATTTTACACGGCTCTTATCCTTATTGCTGCCATATGACCAATGCACTTTACTCACTAGCCCTATCATTTATTTATTTTATTTATTTTATTTATTTTATTTATTTATTTCTTCGCATTTGTCCACCCCCCCAAAGCTCGGGGTGGCTCACAACAAATCAATCATTACATAATAAAAACAAGCAGAAGAGATAAAACAGCATTAAAACAGCATAAAAACGACACTAAGTCGTGCACTAAACACAACAGCATCAGACACAGTTACAAGGTGGCTATGAACACACAGGTTAGCCAAATCCGTAGGTCTGCCGGAATAGCCAAGTCTTACAAGCCTTCCTAAAAGGAAGGAGGGCCTGGATGGAGCGAACGTCAGTGGGCAAAGAGTTCCAAAGAGTCGGAGCCACGATCGAGAAAGCCCGCCGACGAGTCGCAGTCAACCGGTAGATCTTAGCACTAGGGATGACCAGGAGGTTTTGCTCTTCAGAGCGCAGAGGTCTAGTGGGACAGTATGGGAGGAGACGGTTCCGCAGGTACACTGGCCCCAGACCATTATATTGGAAGCCAGTGCAGTTCGCGCAGAACTGGCGAGATGTGACAGCCAACCGAGACCCCTGCCAGGAGTCGGGCTGCGGCATTCTGCACCAGCTGACAAATTGTTGTTGTCCCAGTTCGCCCACTTACGACAAGAAATTGAATCTTATATTGTTTGTTGGTTTTGATGCCTGTACTTATAGTATATATTGTTTGTCGCCCCCTTGGGCCCCTTGGCACTTGACCTCCCCGGACAACAGACAAGGCAGCTGAGGTACAACAAGCTTTATTGATTATAAGGTAGCAGAGGTAAGTATATAGTCCAGGAAGCCTTTAATATGCAGCCTCTGGTAAGCAGCAAATACTGGAATCAACAAGGCTTGAGTATCCGCAACAGCAGGATCTCAAGCGGAGGAAATTCAGGAACAAATGCGGGATGTGATAGATAGTCTCTGAGCCCCCAACCGGCGCCAGAAGGTTGGCGGCTTTAGGTACTGCAGGCAACGTCAATGCAAAAGCAACACGGCTTCCCCGCAAGGCTCGGCGATGATCAGGAACAAGGCTTGATGCTGGAACGAGGCAGCCGAGGAAGGCTGGCTGGTTGGATCTTAGTAGCTGGCCGTCAGGCCCGGTTCACATTGGCATCATGGCAATAGCGGTCGTTGGTACGAGATGCTGCTAAGCAGGATCTCACAGTTTTTATAGGATTTCTGTCAGCAGGGCCCAGTGCGTCGAACATCAAGTTGGATGATGGATGAGCCCCGGGTTGTTTTGAGAACCTCAGTCCTGAAGAATGTAGGCCCTCGTTAGTGCGAACCACCTGGACTGGGGAGTAGCACTTCCAGCTCCTAGTGCCCACTTCTCCTATCAGCTTAGTGGGCTTCGCCTGGCCTTGACATGCCTGCACCATAGCATCTCCCTTGGACGGTGCAGGAGAGCCGTCGAGAGGCCCATGACAGGGGCTGGAAGTTAACACAGCTGTGCTGTAAAGCTTCTCAGAAACAGGCGGGCAAAATGCAGACCCAAGGAAAGATGCTGTCTGAAGCCCTTGAAGGCCTTGGGATGCGACATTGTTATAATGTTGTTGTTTCATTTTGTTTCATACTGCTGTTATGCTTTACGTTTTAACTGTGTTGATAGGGTTATTATTATTATTATTATTATTATTATTAACGAATTTATACATGACCAGCAATGGTTGGTCTTTGGTTTCTGCTGGCATTTAATTCCCGGAATCCCAGTCAATATAAAAATTTGTCGAAGTCCTTCTCTGGACCCGTTACAGCTTGTCAACATTCATTCATTTAATTATTTATTTCCTCACATTTATCCACTGCCCCCCCTCCCCGGAAGGCTCGGGGCAGCTCACAACAAGTCCAATCACAACATAGCAAAACAGAGCATATCATAAAACACCAAAAAATCACAATCAACATTAAAACGTAATTAAAAACACTATATAAAAACACAATAGGTCGCGCATTAAGCGTTGCGACCGCAGACAATAAGACAAGATGGCGGGGGAGACCATAGATTATCCCGCTCCATAGGCCTGCTGGAAGAGCAAGGTCTTACAGGCCTTCCTGAATGGGAGGAGGCCCTGAATAGCGCGAACGTCGGCGGGCAACGAGTTCCAGAGAGTAGAGGCCACTATCAAAAAGGACCGCCGGCGGGTCGCGGTTAAACGGAAAGTATTAACACTAGGGATGACCAGGAGGTTTTGCTCTTCCGAGCACAGAGGTCTAGTGGGGTGATATGGGATGAGGCGGTCCCGCAGGTACACTGGGTTTTGATGCCCAGAACCGGACACAGGTTTCCAGTGAAGTCGGACCAAAGCAGAATAAACAATGACTTCCCTCAATAATAATAATAATAAAATAATGATGATGATGATGATGTGTGACAATGGAAGGCGCAGAACAGACAAAGACTTCCCTCAGTGACTTCTGGTCCTTATATCTTTGACCTCATATCTGTTAATATTATTATTAGGTGGCTTTTGGCCTAGAATTGAACACCTTACATGATCAGCAGACGCCTTTTCCACGCGCAGTGGACTTGGTCATGAAAGGGATGAGTAATGCTCGCATGCCGCTATTCAAGGTCAGTACAGATTTTTCATTTGAATTCACTCTTGTCATTGTATCTCAAACTCACTCATTCTAGATTTGTACAAGCCTAGAATTGGAATTGGGAGCCCCTGATGGTGCAGCGGGTTAAACTGCTGAGCTGCTGAACTTGCTTTCCGAAAGTTTGGTGGTTGGAATACAGGGAGTGGGGTGAGCCCCAGTTTCTGCCAACCTAGCAGTACAAAAACATGCAAATCTGAGTAGATGAATAGGTAATAATAATAATAATAATAATATTTATAACCCGCCTCCATCTCCCCAAAGGGGACTCGGGGCGGCTAGCATGAGGCCAAGCCCGAGTCCCCTTTGGGAGATGGAGGCGGGTTATAAATATTATTATTATTATTATTACCTATTCATCTACTCAGATTTCATATAAAACAGCAAAAGAAAAAAATCATTCAAAATACAGTATATAAAATAACAAATAAGGTAAACAATATAACAGCACATAGTAAAAACAAAACAGGTACTGCTCCAGTGAGAAGGTAACGGCATTCCATGCAGTCATGCCAGCCACATGGCTTTGGAGGTGCCTACAGACAATGCCGGCTCTTCGACTTAGAAATGGAGATGAGCATAGGGTTGCCATTTTTTGATATAAGAAATAAGGGACATTTATGGGATTTTTCACAAAAATAAGGGACACTTCATTAAAAACTTGAAAGTCAAACATTAGGTAGAAATAGTTTTATTAACAGAATAAGATAATGATTGAAACTCACAAAAGAAGCTGACTTATACCCTCTTAACAGGACATGGTATGTTTCTGCATGCTTTGTCATGCAGAAAAAACATTATTAGAAGTACCTAATTTTCTCCATCTGTATTTAGTACTTGACTTTGCTGACTTTAAAAGTGCGCTGTCTAAACATTATGTAGCAAACCAGTTCTCTTTCGTGCCTGGAGGGCAGGGGGCAGCACCGGGGGTCCCACTGGCATTGGAGCCAGCTGATTCTGAGGAGGATTTGGAGGGGCTGGAAGAAGGGGATTTTGAGGTAGCTGGGCCTTCTTCCCCCACAGAGAGCCTGGCCTGGGATGACGGCTGGTCTGATCCTTACGAGATGCAGGAAGGCCAGACGGATTTCGAAAGCAGTGATAGTGAAGATTATGAACGGCCGGGGGGGGGGGGGGGGTCATAAAAATAAACACATTAAAATAAAATAATTTTTATAAGACAGTACATCTTCATGATTATTATGTCAATAGTTAATGGTATAGTATAGTATGGGATACACAGCATTGTATAGTATTGGGATGCACAGCTAGGCCTATTTTAAGAGTAACTCTCAAGCAACCAGAAACTATCTTTATCCAACATGATCCAACATTCCCCTTGGGTAATGGTTAATTGGTCTACTATACCAGGGCTGTCCAACTTCTACCGGACCGGGGGCCTAAATTCCGGTCACTGATCAAAGTCCTGTATCGCCTCTTCCTTCCAACGGGGACGCAGGCTGCCCAGCAAGTTGGAATCCCCGGGCAGGCATTGCCGTGGAAACCACAGCGCGCGCCTTCCTCTGGTCAACCCCGCCCAGTCCTGTCCTGCTAGTCAAAAATAAGGGACAGGGCCTGAAAATAAGGGACACAAATTTTAGGGCCAAAATAAGGGACGTCCCTTAGAATAAGGGACATATGGCAACCCTAGATGAGCACCACCCCCAGAGTCGGACGCAACTAGACTTAATGTCAAGGGGAAACCTTTACCTTTAGAATAGGAATAGCAAGCAAATGTCAAAAGTTTCAAGCCAGAATGCATCTATTTGCAGATGTGAGCATTACTTTCTGCACTATTCTTATGGTTCCCCTCAGAGTTTACTGCAGTTCCCAAAATCCACAGGCAGCAGGTCTGTTGTCTATACTGGCTGGTAGGTTCTAGGAAGTGTCCTCCAGAATAACTTTTCCAAGCGCTAATTTATTTATTTATTTATTTATTTATTTATTGTTCAATCTTGTATTCCACTCCTCCCTGCAGGCTCGGGGCGGATAACAGCAATAAAATGGGCAACATGTCGCAGACATGTCTCTCTCGGCATTACTTCGCGAACGAAGATTCAGGAAGGACTCATCCCACGCTTTTTACAAGCGCGTTGATGACTAAAAAGGCCAATCTGAGATAGGCAAGTTCGGTTGCAGAAAGCGCAGCAGAAAGTCTCCTTGGGTGATGTTTTTTCCAAGTTGCGGTTCTTTCTGCGTTGTCGTTTCTCTTCGAGACCCATTCGGCGTGTCTTCTCGAAAGAGGCCGCAGCATTGTGGATAGTGCGTCTCCATGCCTCGATGTGAGGCCAGGGTGGACCATTGTTGGTGATCAATCTGGCCAAGCCTGAGATGTTGTTTCAGGAGTCCTTATATCTCTTTTGGGGGGCGCCTCTCTTGCGCTGACCCGTGGCGAGTTCACCGTAGAGTAGTATCTTTGGGAGGCGGTGGTCCTCCATCCTAGAGACGTGCCCTGCCCAGCGCAGCTGTGTTCTCAATAGCATGGCCTCAATGCTGGTGATCCCTGCTTGCTCAAGGACAGCAACATTCGTCACATAGTCGGTCCAGTGTATATTTAGGATTGTGCGAAGACAGCGCTGATGAAAGCGCTCGAGGAGTCGTAGGTGTTGGCGATAGGTGACCCATGTTTCAGACCCATAGAGGAGAATGGACAGTATGATAGCTCTGTACACACTGATTTTGGTGCTTTGTCTCAGGTGCTTGTTGCTCCAGACTCTTTTGTGAAGCCTTCGAATGCACTATATGCCTTTGATAATCTGTGATCTATCTCTTTGTCAATCTTGGCGTCTGAAGAGATGATGCTTCCCAGGTAGGTGAATTGCTGAACGGACTTAAGCACAGATGTGCCTATGCTGACGTGAGGATGGTGGTGTTCTTCCTGTGGTGCGGGCTGGTAGAGGACTTCTGTTTTCTTCAGGCTGACTTCCAGCCCAAACAGCTCTGCAGCTGTTGCAAAGCAGGATGTGAGGCGCTGCAGGGCTGCTTCTGAATGGGCGACAAGGGCAGCATCGTCAGCAAAAAGTAGCTCACGGACTAGATAGTTTAGAGTCTTAGTGCGAGCCCTCAGACGGCTTAAGTTGAACAAGCTGCCATCAGTACGATAGCGTATATATATGCCGTCTTCTTCTTGTAGGTCTGCCATAGCCCTTTGGAGCATCATGCTGAAGAAGATTGTAAATAGGGTTGGTGCAAGAACACAACCTTGTTTCACTCCATTAGTTATGAGAAAGGGCTCCGAGAGAGCATTGCCATATCTGACTTGACCGTGCTGGCCCTCATGTAACAGGACAATCATTTTGAGGAACTTGGGGGACATCCTAGACGTTCCAGGATCTGCCACAGACCTTTCCTGCTCACAGTGTCGAAGGCTTTGGTGAGGTCGACAAATGTGACATAGAGTCCTTTGTTCTGCTCTCGACATTTCTCTTGCAGTTGTCTAAGGGCAAAAACCATATCTGTGGTGCTCCTATTTGCTCTGAAGCCGCATTGGCTTTCAGGGAGAAGTTCTTCTGCAATAGCCGGAACTAATCTGTTCAGGAGTATCCTTGCAAGGATTTTTCCAGCAATGGAGAGCAGTGTTATACCTCGATAGTTTGAGCAATCGGATTTTGTTCCCTTTTTCTTATACAGGGTGATGATAACTGGACATGTAGCCCTACAGTAAAAGCATAAAACACATTAAAACATGTTACATCACGTCATAGTGTAAAGGACAACCAGGCACTTTCCTAGACCAGTGTGTCTAATTGAAGGCTAGTCCAAAGAGGGCAGTTTTGCAGGCCCTTCGGAAAGGGGCAAGCTCCGAGATGGCTCGGGTGCTATCTGGAAGAGAAGTCCATAGCACCGGAGCTGCCACAGAAAACGCTCGTTGTCTGGTTGCGGACAGATGGCAGGAGCGGATTGATGGTACTAACAGCAGATTCTATTCATCTGAGCGCAGTGATCTCGGGGGAATGTACGGGGTAAGGCGGTCCCTCAATTCTGTTGGCCTGCTCTCTACTCTGTGGAAGAACCACCAGTGAAGCTTGCCAGAGGTGGATGCTTCAGCTTCTGGACTAGCATGGATCAAATGAGATGAATAGTCTTATCATCAGTGATCTGAGAAGGCGGGCTGCTTTGGTCTGTTATGCAACACAATATCTAAATAATAGGAAAGCACCTGAAAAATTATTTTTGGCACCCTTGGTGTGTGTCTCTGTTGCGATTGTGGTTGTAGGTTAAGGCGTTGAAATCTCCAGTCTAGTGGACGATATTTCGGATTGATTGCCTTCGCTGAGCTCCATAATGCGGGTGCCATTCTTAGCGATGTGGCACTTGGTAGGCTCCATACTGAGCTGTTTCTTTATTTCTTTATGAAATATACATGGCATTCTTCAACGTAAGTTTTCAAGGTAGCATACAACTAATAAAATAATATTTCACTCATTAAGAAGGTGTCTCAAAGGAAACAGCCACATAAAACTTAAGGAACAACAGCAACACTCCACAAATTTGGCTGGTATTTTGATCACTGGACTGTAGGGTATCTTCTGTTCACCTGCACAGGACCTAAGGTCCTTGTAAATTAAATATTAAGGTAACATTCAAGCCCCAAATGGGGTACCGTAACAGAAAGTACTTTCCATTACGGTACCCCATTTGGGGCTTGAATGTTACCTTAATATTTAATTTACAAGGACCTTAGGTCCTGTGCTAGTGTTTGTATATTAGGCACTCCCCTGTTTACAGTTGATACCTTCTGTTCACCCCCATCTTAGCAGAAGGCAGAGGTCACTGCCACACTCACAGTACAATAAAGATTATTAACTGTTTAGTATATGCCAGGAAACAGGAAAATGGTGAGAGAGGCTCAGGAAAGCTTGAGGCTGCTGCGTCACACTGGGAAAGAGTGCATCGAGAAGAGGCAAAGAGCCATTCAGAATGGAGAAGAGGTTCCTCTGGATATTCTCACCCAGATACTAAAGAATGCAGGTAAGAGGCTTATTGTGAACTGAGACTCTGAAATATTATTGGGTGATTTCTCCACCTCCATCTCCACCCCTACCATCACCTCCACCACTATCACCTCCACCACCACCACCTCCACCGTCACCTCCACCGTCACCTCCACCACCACCACCTTCACCGTCACCACCACCTTCACCGTCACCACCACCACCTTCACCGTCACCACCATCACCACCTCCACCACCACTGTCACCTCCACCACCTCAACTACCGTCACCTCCACCATCACCACCACCACCTCCACCACAGTCACCTCCACCACCGCCACCATCACCGTCACTCTACCACCGTCACCTCCACCACCACCACCGTCTCCTCCACAACCGCCACCTCCACCGCCACTAACACCTCCACCATCGCCACCTCCACCGTCACCACCACCACCTCCACCACCACCACCACCACCGTCACCTCCACCACCACCACCACCACCTCCACCACCACCACCACCTCCACCACAGTCACCTCCACCGTCACCTCCACCACCACCACCTCCACCATCACCGTCACCTCCACCACCACCGCCTCCTCCACAACCGCCACCGCCCCCTCCACCGCCACTAACACCTCCACCTCCTCCTCCTCTTCTTCTTCTTCTTCTTCTTGATAATATTAAATATTATAGAATGTATTCATTATGTTTTAGGTATCACAGTAATAATCGTGGGGAAAGGCAGAGTATAATTCTAGTAAACCTCCAGTGATGCAATGGGTTAAACCTTGTGCCGGCAGGACTGCTGACTTAAATGTTGGTTGTTTGAATGCAGGGTGAGCTGCGTCTGTCAGCTTCAGCTTCTCATGTGGGGACATGAAAGAAGCCTCTCACAGGATAGTAAAACATCTGGGCGTCCCCTGGGCAATTTCTTTGCAGATTGTTGTGCCGTAAACCTCGGGGCCCCTCAGTAAACCGCTTGGACACTTGGCAAAGGTTAAATGCTTTATTTAGAAAATGTGGTTATAGTAAAGAGACTAGGATTATATTCTAATGATGTTGCAAAACATCAATAGGTAGCAGCAATGTCTCTTTAAAAGCAGGAACCAAAAGGAGTCTTTGGCAATCAGGAGCAGGTATGCAGGAAGGATGAAACAGGAACGAAGCGGCGAGGTCTTTGGCCCATCCGGGCTAACATCTGGGAGCAGGGTTGAAGTAAAGCTGGAACTTAGCGGCTTGAAGGCAAGGAAGGCAGGAGTCTTGGAATGAAGACTTGGAAGCAGGAAGGCCCGTAGCCTGGGCCCGATTCCGTGGCAACGCGTGGCGTGAATCCAACGTTGAGGAAGGATCAGTGTCCATTGTTAGGGGGCAGCTTATATAGGGTGCAAGACTTTGATGTATCGACGCCTAGCTGTGTCGAATGTCTTTCTCATAACATGGTGCAGCTGCTAAGGCTCTATCCTTGTTGCATCGGTCAGGAATGTAGTGCCAATTAGTGGAACCGCTTAGAATTGGGGAGGCAGCCTTGCTCGGCTCTGCAAGGTCCTGTTTGTTATTCAGGCCCCAAGTTGAATGGCTGGTTACGGTGTCCTTGACTTTGGCATGAACCAGCTTCTGCTGAACAGGCTGGCTTAGGCCCCACAGGCCTTTGTGAATCCTTGCTTCTGTCTTGAGGTTTCTCCTGACATGAGTGGGGTGGAGAGCCTAAGTTGGGCTGAGGATCAGGCAGGGGTGTGACACAGATGGCCAATTCCCTCACACCAGAAGCAACTTGCAGTTTCTCAAGTTTCTCCTGACACAAAAAAATCCAGTGAAGATTTAAAAAATACTCAGTATAATAATCATTACAGGAAGCCTGCACTTATCTGATGGGTTATTGATAGAAAACCGGAAAAAGTAGTTTTTTTAAAGCTTACAAATGCCAGATTTATTTATTTATTTATTTATTTATTTATTTTATACAAATTTTTATTTTATTTTAACACACACACAAAAAACATACCAAACACTCACAGAACATTTACAATTCCCACCACCAACATGAGGATTATTCCCTTTTACATATTCATTTCTTATGGAGACATTTTTTTAATATATCTTTATCTTTATACCTTTCCATTCTATATACTATATAACATTTGTATCCTATTTCTTATGGCTTGATCTCCAGAATGATTCATAATATGATTCTTTACCCTTGTCCATCTTTCTTCCATTTTTCTCATTCTATTTTCATTAATTTTTGAAGCATTTAATTTCCCATTCATAATTTCAAATTCCATTTGTTCCACCATATAATGATACCATTTGTTTACTGTCCATTTTGATTTATCTTTCCATCCTAATACTATTACTGCTTGTGCACATTCTATTATTGCTTCTTTTATTTCCCTATCATTTTCCGTTTTCACCATTTTTCCTATTACCGCAATTTCCTTTGTTATGATCCACTCATTTCCTAGAATTTGTTTTGCCTGATTTTGTATAGTCTGCCAAAAATGTTGTATATATTCACATTCACATCATGTGCATAAATCGCCCTTTCTGTTGGCATCCGTGCCAGCACTGACTACTCCCTTTTTATAGTAGTATGCTAGTTGACAGGGTGTACGATACCATTTATGCAATATTTTCCTCCTCATTTCTCGTACTTTGGTATTCCTTTTCATCCCTATAATCTCTACCACATTTCTCATCTCTTGTTCCGTAATTTGTAGCTCCATTTCCCACATACTTTTCAAATCCCGTATTGTGCCTCCATCTGCCTCTAATAGCATTGTATATATATTGCTGGCCTGTGCCTTCATTCCTTCCCATTTGTCACTTATTATCTTTTCAAAGGCGGTATCTTCACTCTTAACCATATTAATATTATCTTTTATTCTACAGTATGCACAAATTGCTCTTATCTGTAACCAATTTTCTTGTCCAAGCCATTGTTTAATTCTATTCTATTTATTTATTTATTCATTCATTCGATTTAGTAGACCGCTCACTCTGGAGCCCAGAGCGGTTTACAGCATAAAACCAGATAAAAACACATAAAAACAGCACATAAAACCAATTAAACCCCGCTCCCAACAATAAAACCCCAGCAGACGACAATAATGCAGGCAGCAAGATGCGGCAGGATGGCAGGTTATAGGCGGCATCAGTCGGAGCCAAATGCCTGCCTAAATAGCCAAGTCTTTACGGACTTGCGAAATGCCATCAAGCCCCGTAGAGCTCGCGTCTCCTCAGGCAGCGAGTTCCAGAGGCTCGGCGCGGCCACTGTGAACACCCTCTGCCGCGTACTCGATAGCCTGTAGGTCTTGATACTAGGCACCTCCAGTAAATTAAGCCCCTCTGAATGCAGTGATCTTCTGGGCACGTATGGGGTAAGCCGCTCCTTCAGGTACACTGGCCCCAAACCACATAAGGCCTTAAAAGTTAAGACTAACACCTTGAAGGAGACCCGGAATTCAATAGGAAGCCAGTGCAGTTCGCGCAGGAGTGGGGTAACATGCGCAGATCTTGGGGCTTCTGAGAGCAGACGTGCTGCTGCGTTCTGCACCAACTTGAGTTTCCGGATCACCGACAAGGGTAGGCCAATGTACAGCGCATTACAGTAATTGAGCCTCGAGATGACCGTGGCTTGGATCACCGTGGCCAGGTCGCAACGGGAGAGGTAATGAGCCAGGCGTTTTGCCTGTCGCAGATGGTAAAATTCTGTCTTGCAGGCGCAGGCGATCTGCACCTCCATAGACAGCTGGGTGTCCAGCCGGACCCCGAAGCTCTTAACTAGAGGCTGCGGGCGAAGTGCCATGCCATCAACGTCGGCAACTGGGTCTCTACCTCCCCGGCGGCCCAGCCACAAGATCTCCGTCTTCGCCGGGTTCACCTTCAACTTACTGGCTCGCAGCCATCCAGTCACGGCTTCTAGGCAAAGGTGGAAATTATCGGGTACAGAGACCACCCCGGGGTCCATCCTCAGAATGAGCTGGGTGTCATCAGCGTACTGGTGACATTCCAGCCCAAAACTCCGTACCAATTGGGCGAGTGGTCGCATGTAGATGTTAAATAACAGCGGGGAGAGGATGGCCCCCCTGAGATTGAACTAGTAATGGTACTGAGTTACTGATAACAATAACAAAAATCTACTAATAACAGCCTACCAAAAAAAACAGCAGCAGCAGTGGTTGAAAGAGCAAACAATGGGTTGAAAGTGCAGAACACGGCTATCATTTAGATACATTGAAACAATGGACCATTCAAATACAAGTCACTGAGAAACAAGGAACATTTGTATTATGTAATTAAATAAGTTCTATAATTGCTGTATTGACATTTATAATATAATTGATTATATTGAGTGATACATTGTTATGTTATATTGATGTCGGAGTCCTCGGTGGCACAACAGGTTAAACCACTTTGCTGCTGAACTTGCTGACTGAAAGGTCAGCTGTTCGAATCCAGGGAGTGAGGTGAGCTCCTGCTGTTAGCCCCAGCTTCTGCCAACATAGCATTTCGAAAACATGCAAGTGTGAGTAGATCAATAGGCACTGCTCCATGCAGTCATGGTGCTCCATGCAGTCATGCCGGCCACATGACCCTAGAGGGGTCTACGGACAACGCTGGCTCTTCGGCTTAGAAATGGAGATGAGCACACACACACACACACCAGAGTCGGACACGACTTGACTTAATGTCAAGGGGAAATCTTTATCTTTACTATATTGATGTTATATAGCTGATCAAATCAAAAATATTAATACTTCCGCAAAATTCTACTCTGTCACTACTTTTTGGTCTGATTCTCAAATACGAGCTAGGTTGTACTATCTGGTAAGACTTTGAAGAGATATACCAACTTTTCTTTCTGGAGAGAGATTCAATGGCCTTTCCTCAGGACTGCTTTGTGGGGCTGAGATGGTGAGTGTGCGCTCTGTGAAAAAGGCAAACATTCAATGCCTCGAGATGAGTACAAACACATCAAAATATTATAAGGTAACTAGCTGTACCCGGCAGGCGTTGCTGTGCCCTATTTAGGAGATGCGAGGAAGTCTGAGTATGTAAGGGTTGGAATTGATGTTACTATGGTCTTGTGGGTCATGGCTGTGTCGCTGTGGGTTGTTCTGGTGGTGGGATGTTGAGGTCCTGGGAGTTGTCGGGTGTGTGGTGTTGCTGGTGTTCTGCAGAGCTTGTGGATATACAATGTTTTTTTGTCTTTCCGTCTGCTGTGTTGATGTAGAGGTTCTTGTGGTTTCCAACTCTGAGCACGCTTACGAGTTGTCCGCGGGGAGAAGCATTCTGTGTCAAGGTCTATGCCACAGATGCAGTGTTTGTCCTTGAGCCTTGTTTATGGTGATGGCAAAAGCTAGTGTAGGGCAGTGTCTTTCTGCTCTGGCGTTTGTTCTGCCTCTTTTTTGTGTGATGTATGTAGCGCCAGAGTGTGTCATCTGATGCTGTTCTTTTAGGAGGCATGGCTTGTCTTTGGGTCAGCTTATGCCTGTGTGGAAGGAAGGAATGGCATACAAATGGGTTGCAGTAGACGCAAGGTTGTGTTATGTGCGTATTGTGTTGTGTGTAGTTATTACTTTGTGTTATTCTGGGGTATGTGTTTGTCAGTGGTGCTGTGTCCCTGGTGCCCTATTTGTCTCCCTCCTAGATCTTGACTGTGGCAGTTTAACCCTCAACTGAAATCACTCAGCATTCTATGGCTTTGCCCACCGCTACTATGGTAACTGATGTTGGCCAATGGTTTCGCTGGTCGCAGAGGATGCTGGAAAATGTAGTTTTTTTGTATCATTGTTTTGGGGCCTCTAGGTTTTTTTTTTGGGGGAGTTCCTTTGCTAAAAACCTTCCTTGCCTGAGGCTTATTTGTGTTGGCAAGTTTGATGTCTCTGCCTTGGAAGGTTTCTCTGTCTCTGTCAGTCGTTCACGAATGGGCCTCCTTTTTATATATAGATGGGCAGTAATAACAATAAACTTACAACAAAAGAATTGAGCATCAAAATTAAAAAAATAAATTAGGGAACAATCCAATAGACATAAAAGCAGATTATAAAACATTACTTTAAAAATGGCTGACACTGGTGCTTCCTTTAAGATGTATCAGAGCAGCCATATAAGTCAGAAGGCACAAACAATAATTGAGTTTCCCTTTAGGTGCTGTCAAAACCTAAGAGCTCTGTTTTATCCCCTTTCCTCCCCGTCATTTAACTAGTTTCTCTGTTCAACAGGTCATGAAACCACCGGGCTAGTCAGTTATCCTTTGCTGTAATGGAATTGTCACACACCCAGACATAGTTGCAAAGTAGGTAATCTGTCTGATTATTCTTTATATATTTCATTATACCCTTGCATGTATTTCACTTTTGAAGGTATTTGAGCCACTCGAAAGTGAGCAACTGTTATGGGCTTTGAGCAGTTGCTCACCCAGACATAATAGGTGAAATGAATGACAGTTGCCCAGTCATTAGAAGTTGTTGTTGTTATTATTATTATTATTATTATTATTATTATGGCCTATCTAATCTCCCAAACCTGCCAGCATGGTGCAGTCTTAAATATGTCCACACACTGCAATCCAGTAAGTTTTTCAGGTCTTAAAAGGAATATAAGATTGCACCCCTAAATGCTGACTACATTATATTTTGTGACAATGAAAAGGTCCACTAGATACAGTCAAACATCATGTTGTGGTTTAACATGTCTTTGGCCTGCTTCTTAGACTCCAGGCAGAAGTGGACGTTAAGTCATTGGTGTGAAGAGAGACATTGCTCTATGAAGATCTCGGACCTTGAATATTTACAGGTATGCTCCAGTAAGAGTCAGCATCATACACGCTTTTACATGAACTCTGACTATAACTTGAGACTTGTTCAAATCATTACGTAGTCAGGAAACTAACCGGATAACCTTGAGCAAGTTCTCATGCTTTCAGCCTCAGAGGAGGACAAAGGCAGACCTGCTCTGAACAAATCCTCCCCATATGTCAACACGCCTTAGGGCGCACAGCAACAAGAGTAACTTGAGTAGCAGGGCCAAAAGGTAACCTACAGCTGCCCTCACATCCATACCAGGCAAGATACTGAAAGATCATCAAGGAAGTGGTTTGCAAACACTTAGAAATGAAAGCAGTCATCGCGAATAGTCAACAGGATTTATCAGAAACAAGTCATGCCAAACTAAGCTGGTCTCTATTTTTGATAGAGTTACAAGCTGGGTAGATGTAGGGAATGCCGTGGATGGTAAGGCAGTGTTTTTCCACATTTACAAAATCCTAGGGCACACCACCAACCAAAATAACACAAAATGTCATTTGGGAGTTGTAGTTGCTGGGAGTTATAGTTCACCCGCAATCAAAGAGCATTCTGAATTCCACCAATGATGGAATGGAATCAAACTTACCATACAGAACTCCCCATAACCAAAGATAAAATACTATAAGAGTTTGCGGGCATTGACCTTGAGTTTGAGTGTCGCTCACCCATATCCAGAGAGCACTGTGGACTCAAACAGTATTGGATCAGGCCCAAACTTGGCATGAATACTCAATATGCCCAAATGTGAACACCGATGGAGTTTGGGGAAAATAGACCTTGACATTTGGGAGTTGTAGTTGCTGGGATTTCTAGTTCACCTACAATCAAAGAGCATCCTGAACTCTTGCAACAATGGAATTGAACCAAACTTGGCATATTGAACTCTCATTACCAACAGAAAGTACTGAAAGGGTTTGTTTGGGAATTGACCTTGGGTTTTGGAGTTGTGGTTCACCACACCCAGAGAGCACTGTGGACTCAAACAATGTTATGTTGTTGTTTGTTTTCTATCCAGAATCACAATGTTGGAAGGAGGCTCACCACTTCGGTGTTTAAAACAGGCATGGGAAAACTTGCTCCTCTGGTGCTTTTTCTCATCTCCCACCATTCCTAACAGCCTGGAGGCCTTTCTTCCCTGCTTAAGGGCTGAGGGGGAAAAGGAAAAGGGCCTGAGGCTGCTTAGGAATGGCGGGAGTTGGAGTCCAAAACACCCTGAAGGTCCAAGTTTGTCATGCCAGTTCGAAAGAGACCTCTTCCTCCTCCTTTCGCGCCTCCACCTCCTGCCGAACACTTACTTTTTCTTGCCGATTCCGCCGCCATTTTGATCCGAGGGGCAGCGTGAGCGTGTTAGGAGGGGGGGAGAGAGTGAAGACGTGGTAGTGCCCGCAGACGGGTCACATCTTCCTCCCTCCCCCCCTCCTGCAGAAGTGGCAGCGTGAGCAAAGCGAGGCAAAGCGAGCAGAGCGAGGCTGGGAAGAAGGAGCCCCAGTGGAGAAGAAAAGTGTTTGCAGAGGGGGAAGAAAAGGTATTGGAGGTTCCACTCCCACGGCACACCTTTGATGATCGCCACGGCACACTGCTTAAAACACTGATGGGGTACCTCGATTTCAATAAGGCCCCAATGACCTTCTGGCAAATAGACTAGTCCAATGTGCGCTAGGCAAAACTACAGTTAGGTGGATCTTAATTGTTGCCGGATGAACCCAGAGGTGATCCTCCCCAATGCTTCCTCTACATCCTGGAAGAAGTTTTACGAGTGGAGTGCCATCCGCAGGGTTCCCTCCCTGCATCCCGGTCCTGCTCAACATCTTATTTAATGACTTAGATGAAGGGGTTAGAAGGCAGGATCATCATCAAGCTTGCAGGCGATACCAAATTGGGAGGGATAGCCAAGACTCCAGAAGACAGGAGCAGAATTCAAAACAATCTTGACAGATTAGAGAGATGATTGGCCAAAACTAACAAAATAAAGTTCAACAAATGCACAATACTCCACTTAGGCAGGGGAAAAATGACATGCAAAGATACAGAATGAGGGATGCCAGGCTCAAAAGCAGTTCATGCGAAAAAGATTTTGGAGTCCTTGTGGACAACAAGTTAAACATGAGCCAATAATGCCATGCAGCAGCTAAAAAAGCCAATGGGATTTTGTCCTGCATAAATAGGAGTCTGGTGCCTAGTTCCAGGTAAGTCATGCTACCTCTCTATACCTGCCTTAGTCGGACCTCACCAGAAATACTGTGTCCAATTCTGTGCACCGCAACATAAAGAAGATGTTGACAAGCTGGAATGTGTCCAGAGGAGGGCGATTAAAATGATGAAGGGTCTGGAGAACAAGCCCTATGAGGAGTGGCTTAAAGAGCTGGGCATGTTTAGCCTGCAGAAGAAGAGAAGGCCGCGAGGAGACATGATGAGGGGCCAAGTATACATATGTGAGGGAAGTCATAGGGAGGAGGAACAGGCTTGTTTTCTGCTGCTCTGGAGACTAGGACGCTGAACAATGGCTTCAAACTACAGGAAAGAAAGGAGATTCCACCTGAACATTAGGAAGAACTTCCTGACTGCGAAATCTGTTCAGCTCGTGTTATTGGACCTCATGGCAACTCTTTGAAGGCTGATGTGGTCCTCTGTGAAAATGAGTTGAACACCCCTGCTTTAGCTCTTCTAGTGTGGCTCTATGGTCTCCTCTTGGTTTGCTGTTGAAAAAAATGTTTGGATCCTCAGTGTTTAATTTAAATTATCTTTATTGACTTAGGTCCTTAAAGAAGTCTTGCGATTATATCCACCAGTTCCAGGCCGTACGCTGGACAGGAAAGGAAAACGTCATCGAAGGGGTCAGGATTCCAGCAGGCACTACATTGATCGTGAGTCTGCTGAATGGAACTGCGTCACATGGTTATCCAAAACATCTGGGCACTCACCACTAATTCTCCAGTGCTGTCACTGCATTTTCTACCCACTCTAGTTAACACTAGTGATTCTGTAGGAGCCTAGAAGGGCAACAACCATTGTTACGTCCCTCATTTGAGAATTTGAAATCGTGTTCTTTATTTTAAGAGATGTCTCTATTTGAGAGTTAGAAGGATTTGTGTTCCCCCGCTACTTCGCGGTTGGCTTATTGCGGACTTGCTGTTTCGCTGAATTAAAAACAATATCAATTTAAAATATATATCATGGTATTTTCGCTGTTTTGTGGGGTTTTGCTGCCACCACTTTCCAAGGCGCTTTCCCTCCTCAGTCCTCCCTCCAGCCTTGAAGGGCCTTTCATTCCTTTTCCTTCACTTTATTTTAAGTTTGTAAACACTTAAAATACTGTATAACTACTAAAATAATGTATAAATATTAAAATAAATAGAGCATCCCTACATCACGGTTTTTCACTTATTGCGGGAGGTCCTGGAACCTGACCCCAGCAATAAGCGAGGGACACACTGTGTAGACCAGGGGTGCTCAGGACGTCGATCGCGATCGACTGGTCGATCCTGAGGCCATCTAGAGTCGATCCCAGCTGATGCGGCACTTTTAGAGGGGGAGCCGGGAGCCGGCACCAGGCCCCGCCCTCCCCACCAGCTTTAGTTGTACCACAGCTTCTCCAGGGCAGCAGGGGTATGCCAAGCCAGTGGTGGCATAGCAACCATCACTGGCTTGGCATACCCTCTGCCCTGAGAAGCTGTGGTAGAGCTCCAGCCAGGGGGGAGGGGCGGAGCCAAGCCGCACCAGGCCCCGCCCCCACCCCAGCTCTGCTCTGCTTCTCTCAAGGTAGATCTTTCTGTCTTAGATTTATTATAAGTAGCTGAAAAAGTGTGGGCACCCCTGGTGTGGACCAAACAAGAAGTTTTTACTAAGCTCCTCCACACTTGAAAATAAAGACAGTGTGTGCATAATGGAATTTATGGATCTGGAAAATATATTAATTTTACACAAAGCTAAGTTAACTGAAGTAATCTGATATTAGGT